>VUJU01000311.1:0-71246 GCA_009835225.1 Aphis craccivora | reverse complement strand
TTTATAAACAATTATGTATGCTAAAATAAGTGCAATGAATTATTTATACATCGATTTATGTAATATGATTATTAGAGGAATATTTAACTTTTTTAAGGATATAGACATAAGAAATTTGCTACCCTCCTTATAAGTAAGTACTATAGTAGGTATAGGATAATTGATATTATAAATTATTAAATTATTTTACCACAGCCTAGAAGCATTGATTATAGAGTAGACTATTCTATAATCAATTCTAGAACTTAGAAGTTATACATTTCCTTTTTTTCTACTTTATTAAAAACAATTGTCATCTATGCAAAAATAAATTATAATTTGCTTTAAATTAATGTCAAACACAAAAATTAAATTAAAGAATTTATTTTTATCTCTAAGACAGATGATTACCATTGTTAATTTATAAATTAAACGGAGGTCTTACATTTGATAATCTACTATTAACGATTGTATAATAATAAATTGCCCCTGCTCTGCTTGTTAGGAAATATCTCTGACCTAAAATAATTAATATTATCTTTATAGGTAATACATAATAATCAGTTCAATAAAATTAGTATGCAATTTACTGTAATTAATAATTATTTGTTCCTTTATAATGTAAAATAAAAAAAATAAAAGGAATTGAAAAGTTTAAATACCTATAACGCAAAGCAAGAGAGAAATGTTCCAATTGATGTTACAAATTACAACATTCAAACTTCTGCATTTTTTAAATCACGAAATTTAAATCTTAAAAAAAAATCATTCTGTGATCATTTTAATATAAAACCAGATAATGGTTCAATGCATGATAAGATAATAGTTTTGCATGCTATTATTAATTCCATGAAGCACATTCAAAATTCAAGATTAAAATCATTTAATTTGAATTTTAACGTTGAGATTTTTAATTTTAATTGTATTTTAAATATTTAGTATGCCTATCAATAATAATATTCAATATATATGTGAACATTTAGTTGAAACTGCATAGAAATTTAAACCATGAAACACTTCTTTTTTAAATAAGTCATAAATAGTATGAAATTACTACATAATATTCACTCTAGAATTTATGTAAATATTTTAAGATTTGGATTGTATAAAAGCAAGTGCATAATACGTTTTAAAAAAAAGAAAACCCCAATAACATTTATTTTTATTTGTAGGTACGGTTTACAACAACTATAGTATAGAAAATAAGAATCCATAAGCATAATATTATAGAGGATAGACATGTAGTAATTATTAGCATATAAAGCTCTCAGTGAACGAATATATAAATGGCAAATAATATTATGCTATGTTCTTTGCGATCTATATTGACATTATGGCTAGTGACTTACATCTACAAAGAATATTATGGCCAAATATAAATAACCTTGTCTTTCTAAACAAGCAACTCACGACACACAGAAAAAATGTATGCAACATAGCAGTAAACAATATTTAATATTACTCAACACAATAATGCTGGCTACAAATTGTGCGCAAAGTCGAGTTGGTTTTTCTGGAACAATCGTTTTATTTCTTAAATAATATCTTAAGTATGTGCCACGAATAACGTAAGTGTACCCATGTATAAGTATTGATCTAAATCACGACCCATATAAATAGTTCACGATGAGGACGAATAGATAACTGCACGAGTAGACCACAAAACATTCCAGGTTGTTACAAAATAATAATTTTTATTTTATTTTAATGGTTTCTGGTTCTCCACTCATACTACGTTGTCATCTATAAAAATATTGATTTTTCTTCCTCCGTTTGTTTATAAACTAGGTGACGTATTTTGAACACATAGTTTATATGTGTCAAGTAGAAATGAAAATGTGCGACCTTATACAAGTCTTTATCATCATTCATCACACATTTCAACCATTCATGCGTAATACAAGCATGGTTATTTGTTAATTTTAATTTTTATTACTTTAATATTCATAGTATAGTCACTATTATGGTATATTTCAACAATAATAATTCAAAAATGATTATGACTCGATATTATAACGTAATCGGACTGACCACTGAGGTTTAATGTAGATATTTTTGTTTAATAGGATTATTTTCATATGATAAATAAGCGAATTTTTTAAATAAGTTTTCGATATAAATTAAATACAGTTTTTTATTAATCGGTATACGGTAATTTAAGTTTTTAGTTTATTCAAAGAAAAACCAAATGAATAATAATTAATGACAAAAACATTTTTACTGGTTTGCAGTGGCGCGAAAATGTGGGATTGTAGGAATTTTGGGTATTTGTTGTAGCCGAGGAATATGATACGCAAACCGCCACTAAAGACTTGACCGGGAACTATGCGGTATTGAGATTAAACCGAAATGCGACTTTACGGGTTATTTATAGACTTATAGTAGGCAATCGGATGTTTTGTTATTATAGTTACTCTGTGTAATAATAGGCACTATTACCGTTGCGATAGTTATGCAAAATAATGGCTCAAAAATGATTTAGTATTTTAGTATTTATTACTATAAAGTTCAAGCATCGTGTAAGAACGAGTATCTAAATTAACGAGATAATATTTGAATATTGCCATTTCGATGTCATCTCTGAGGTGAAAAAAATCCAAATACGCGAGGTCAGTGTTTTTGTTTTTGTATTAATTTCCTTGTTGAGATTTAACTATTTGTCCGTTTATGTTATTTTTTCATTTAATGATCAACCTCCTGGAATATTCTCATCAATAGGTAGATATTCTCTGCAGTCAAGAGTACACGCACCGGATACTGTATGAAAGGTCACCTCTTTAAACTCCCGCCGCCCAGAGTTCCGGTAAACCCGCACTCCTCAGTCACAGGAAGTGCGCTGGGAGATTTCCGACTATAAAATAAGCCACGGAACGATTAACCCCTTATAATAAATATTAACGTCCGGCCACCACGATCGTCGATGGTGCTTGGACAAAAACGACTTCACATTATCATTAGATGTACCTATTCCACGTTTATTTGTATATTTTTCTGATTCGCAGACACTCAAAAACTATACATCGTAACATGTATATCAAATTATTTTTCTTGGCGTGCACAGTCACGGCGTTCACGTCTGCCCGCCCTCAACAATTGCCGTTATCTCTAGTGCCGCCAATCCAACAGGGTTTCGTAGCACCGCCACAAAACAACGCCATAAATCCTTCAGTAAGTCCGCACGATAACTATTTATACATATACAGGCTACCTATATAACTAAAGTGTGCCCTGATCACCGTTCGTTTCTCGAATAATGATGGTCGATTATTAATATATTATTAACACGTGCCGTAAATGTACGAACTACAAAGTGTGCATCGTTATTCATTACCTACCAGTTATCCATTACCAGTATTAATATTAAATCATAATTTATTTACAACATAAATTATTTTTACTGGTTTTAAAATGCATTTCGTTTCGTTAAAATAGAAAAAAAACAGTTTAAAAAAAAAATAATCAATAAAAAAAAAAAAAGATTTTAAAGTTTTCTTTTGCACTATAGGTATCATAAACTAAAAAATATATCAACAAAATACATACGTGATGAATACGAGTATAGAATTAGTATAAAATATTACAATATTTAATATACAATATGCGCATTATTCACAGAAACTGACATTTAGCAATGTATATTCAGATATGAAAATTTGAATCTTATAAGTGTCTCTTCAAAATTATTTTATTCGAAACGATGTCTATAAATTAAAATTAATTATAAACATCACTATAGATATTTTGAAAAATAGCATTCAATTCATTTATACAATTTTTTTACTATTTTTAATTTTAATTGGATATGTATTTTTTTTTTTTTATATATATATATATAAATTATGTTAATAAAAATGATAAATTATAATCTATTATATTTTTAAGTATTTCAATCACAATTATTATTTATAATATTAAAAACCCATAGCTAACTTAAATGAACACATTTATATTTAATGTTTTCATGTTTATAATTAATCTAATGAACTTAAAAAAAACTTTTCTATTTCTATTAATTATTTTATTAATTCTATTATTATTTTTTTATAATCAAAGATTTGTTGAACAATATTAATTTTTAGTATAATAATTCAATAAAGGATTAAAATCAAGTAAGATTTCTATTTCTATTAATTGTTCACCTATTTAATTTTTAGTTCATGGTTACTAGTCATTATTATATTTTATAATATACTTGAATTTTTATGACCGTGTCAGAGGTTAACATCGAAAATACGTTAATATGCATAGTTTCCTTGGACTATAATGAAGAAAATTCAAAAACGTAATTTTAATATTTATATAGGTAAAATAAAAATCGCAAATGAACCGTTAAGTTAAAAAAATACTTTGAACATACTGCTAGGTTATTACATATATTTGATGTCAATTTTTATTTGACTAACATAATAAGTATAGGTATATTGCACCACCTATAAATAAATTTGTATATAATAATATATTATAATACAATATAAATAACTTTTAATAATTAGGTGTGGTGCAAGTTATACATTATAATTTGTTATTGGTAGTGGCGGAGATAACCTACATTGATTTTTGGACATAACGTAAATTATAATATATTCTAATTTTTTTGGTGCAAAAATATACATCCTTTTAAGCATTTAGGTGACACAAATTAATAGAATTAATTATACCCATACAATATTAGATTGTAGAAATACATTACCTAATTGACGTAGAGCATAATATATAAATAGATATATACACATAATGCATAGTATTAACATCATATCAATTAAGTGATCAAAACACAGCCTTTAAATAATTGATTACATGTTAAATATTTAGTCAATAATTTAAGTTACCTCTTATAGCTTTTATTATTATTAAGTAAATCAAATTACCTACCATAACTATCAAAATGATTTCGGTGTAGTTTTGTCCCAAATAATAAATAAACCAGAAGTAATCAATATGTATTATTTTATATCCTCAGAGTAATGCATGTCTGAATTGTACTTTTACATGTATCTACTATAATTGCTCTTTAAGAACCTTATTTTTTACTGAGTGGGGAAGTTTTTGATTACAATGCATGTACAGGTATACACTTATTAACACACATTATATCTACGCGTATACACTTTTCAAGTATTCTTGTTACCTCAATAGAACACGGGGCTCAAGGAGCACTATTAGTTCTGGCTGTATAATCTTGCCAAGTTTTAACATCCTTTTAAACAAACGAAATAATTTATTGTAATTGTAATATTTATTTAGATGTTCTTTACATTATATCGTAATATTGTAAAATGATTATAACTAAAGACCGAATTTATATGCATTTTAAACTGTAAAATATGCATTCAAATACACACTCAAAAGCACAGATTATGCTTAATAATTTTTCATAATTTATAAGTTTATGACCATTCAATTCATTCAACTAAACGGTAGACAATGTGTAGATAATGCTCTCAGAAGACAAGAAACTTTAATACTGTCTATAATAATTCGTAAACTTAAGATGGTATTGACTCCAACCTAATATTTTTTTAGAAACAAAAATTGGACCTTTTTAATTTATTAGTTAGTTTAACGCATCCTCTTCATAAGCATAAGTATACTATAAGCAGTATAAGATATAAACTAATTATAATAATAATATCTGATAAAATTCATATGAATATTATGTTAGACAACATTATTTTTTGTAATCTATATAATAATAATAATATATAAATTTTAAAAACCAAACATTTTGTATATTCTTTCAGATCAACTCTATCAGCAAGCCAACTAATCCTATTGTGGTGGCCGCGTTCCAGAGAGATGCTTTGTTGCCTCCACACATGCAAAATGCATTTTACAAGAACCCAAAAATAGCAGAAAATTTGGCCCAGAACAGTTGGTTTGGCCCTGGCGAGCAACACGCTGTTGATAGGGAAACAGAAAAAATCCCGAGAGAGAAAATCTTTATCATCCTAAAAAACGCAGGACTATTACCCTCACCTTAACTCAGCATAATAGGATTATTATTAATATTTAATTAAAATTTAATATAACATGTTAGGTTAACAGTACCTAAATTTTATATTCTTTTCGATCGAACTTTTAGTTTGTTTTTTGTATATTTTTTTCTACTGAGCGTTATTTTAAATTTAAACAATAGTAAATTATGGTGTGTTTTACCTAAACATTTTTTTTTTATTATTATTTATAGTTTATATTAATTTAATTAAATAACATCGTTTATGCGTGTTTGTATATTGTATTTTGTAAATAGCAAATAATTTTTGTAAAATTATATTATATTTTCTTTGATTTTGTAAGTCAAATGTTGTTTTTTTTTTTATTAATTCGTGTACCAGTCCTTGTTAAGTTCTAATTTAAAAAATATTATATTTAAATCAAATTATATTAATTTTAATAACTCAAAAATGAAACGAATTAATTTAATTTATTAAAGTATAATAATCTTATCATTATTAATTATACCTATAGTCTGTCCTGCGAGAGACGCGCCGATTCTGCGCATCCTTCTGCACCTCCCTGCTATCGAAACCGGTTTAACTATGGCAGGATGACGTTTGGAGATGCGCAGAAAACCCGATTTTGGTCGGCCCGCGGCGCGTTCTCTCGCTGGACAGAGTACGAGTATTCAGTGAAAACGGCAATTATTTTAAAGTAAGTTGCCTATTCAAAACGCCGTATAACCATAATATATATATTTTTTTAAACTAAAAATATGGTATACAATTATTATTACGTATTCTGGTATTTGATTTCAATAGCAAAACTGCGATCACACTTAATTATTGATTAACTTCTTGACCATACTACTGTGGATCTGTTTATATTACATTTAATAATTATATGAAAATAGCTTATTATGCATAACAACATGATAAATATATAATAGTGAATACATTTGTATTAGTACCTACCTTTTTCTTTATGGACCACCAACACGAAGAAAAATAACTGTTTTAACATTAATTTACCATGCATCATAGTTCATTGAAAATTACAACAATATATAAATACAAACAGAAATGGATTTTTGGATGGATATTCACTAACGAATATAGTTAACACGTTGTATGAGTGTACGTTTATGAGCTACACTTCACTTCTATTTGAAAATTATATATTTTGATATTATAATATAAACTTTTTAAAATATATTTTGACTTTTTTTGAGTCAATAAAGATTAAAAATTTTGAAATTTTTTTATTATTATTAAAATTAATTCAATTTTTTTTTTAAAGCTAAAAACTTTGAAAATATAATAAAATGTTTCCCATAAGTTAAATATTCAAAATATATAAGCACAACCTTTTTGTCGATATTAAAAATTTAAATTTTGATATACAAAATAAATGGAAAATATCAATTTTTCAACTAATGATTAAAGTTATTTTGTTATAATTCAAAAAAATATTAATTTATGGTAGGGATTTTACCATCGTGTAAATTATTGAATTGGCGACTTACATAACAAGACTACTAAACAACAACGTTTAATTTATCTAACTATCTATAAATAAACGGTCAAATGGTATCGTAATATTTGTTGCTTAGCTGTCAAAAATAAATAGAGTTGTTTGTACGGTAAAGTACTTAAACACATTAGAAAGTTATAAGTTCGCAAAGAAATGACATAAGTTGTTTTCAACTGTTATGAAATATTAATATCATAGGTATTATAATATTAATACGATAATATGTTTATAGTGAAGCAAAAAATAAATACAAATACGTGAAAATATAATATTAACTTTTATTATTTTTTACAATAATAAATAAAAATAAAATTATTGACACATTTCGAAATTAATCGTATTTTATGACATAATAATATGTAAAAGTAAACATTAAGTACCTACCTATTTAAATTAATGATATATTACACATTTTAGTTTTTAAATAAGATAGTACATAATAATAGTTAAACAAACGAAAAATAAAATAAAATAATGGATTTAATTTAGTAATCATCATTACATCTGCCAACTTTTTGAAATAATTATGGCAACGTGAAAATTGTATAATAGTCATTAACATTTTTCCAACATACTGGTTGATATAATCATATGATAATGATTATGAAAATAGGTTCAAACTCACAACAAAAAGTGCTTGTAAGTGATTTTCAATTTTTTTCTCTATAATTTTTTCAAAATTAACTAAACATTTTTAAAATATATGAAAGCAAAAAAACCTTAGTATTCGGGGATTAAGATTTGAAAAAAATATAATTTATAAATTTGTAAGAAATAGTCTATTCTTATAAATTTATTTATATTTTAATGTATAAGTAAATAATTGGAAATTTATGACTATGGTTCTCTTTTCAATCAAAATTATTTGAAGAAGGTTCTTAGAAAAATAATAGAAAAAATAAATTAAAGAAAACACATAAATTAATAGTCCCGAAAAAATCACATTGTTTTAGTGTAGGTATAACACACCTAAGCTTATACAATTGAATTTTGATTTATCATGTAGCTACACATATTTTTAAATGTATTTTGTGTATATACCTATACAAATTATGTATAATAAGCGTAAAGTAATGTTTACAAAACAGTAAAACATTTTAAAAAAACTTGAATTAAGTGAAGAAGTCGCCCACTGAAGATACTATACAAACACATATAAAATAATGTTCGCGAACGTTTTAAAAACAAAACAAAAAAAAATTACAAATATAATATTTTATATTATACAGTTCTTTGATCAACAAAATATTATATTCTAAAAATATTTTGTTTATTATTTTATCTTATGAGTTTTATTAAAAGATATACAACCGTTACTTAGTCAAGGTAATCGAAATTTCAATAACTACCTACTATGATAATAATGTTAATAATTATTAGGTATTAACATAATATCTAATTAAATGGGTTGCGCATGTCTGAACAGTGAGTTGTGTACCAAAATCGACATTCTTGTACCGATGGATCATATCTAGTTCCTTTTGGACAAACAAATGTTTCTTTAAATCCATTGTAATGACATAAGTGAAAAGCCTGAAAAATATTAAATTTAACTAGGTATATAAGTAAAATTAATGGATTGTAACAAACCTACAACTACAGTGGGTACAATATAAAAATAAACTAGTTTAAGTGGATAGGCACTGCTCTAGGTGTCGAGTGGGTGGGTGTTTAAATTTGAATTAAATGTTATTTTATATATATATATATATATATATATATATTCTGTTTAAGTTAAGAAACATAGTCAGTAGCTACCAGTTTTTATCAGGCAGCAATAGTTTGTCATCCCTACCGAGTTACCTACTATTTATATAATTGCGGTGTATTTTAGCCATGCCTCTCCGTATTAATCAGCCACCGAATATTATGTTTCTTTGTTTTAACAGAGTATAATTTAATACGAAAAATGATTCTAAGTGGTGACGGTCAATCAGCATATTAAGTTTATATCACTAAGTATATTTCATGGTTTTTTTTTTTTTTAAATTGCTATAAGTTAAAGTAATTTACATTTTTTTTTACTATTAGTTATACAGTAAATTGAATTATTTTTACTAAAAATTACATTTTAAAATATCATTGTGTGTATAAAAAATAATAATATATATGTAAAAGATTTATTATGTGTCCATGAATTATGTTTTAAATTATAAAAAAATAATGAATATCGTTATTCTTTACTGAACTTACATCTTTAAAAAAAAATTTCTTGTATACCTATATATATATATTTAACTCTTTTGGTTTCTGCGCGATGTATGAAATACATATGAATAACTTTGTGTTACATTAAATTTTCAAGCATTAGCTATAAAAATGTACATTTAATCAATTTTCAACTTCAAAACAATTTGCTAATTTTCAAGATTTTGATAAATTTTGCCAACATATTAACTTTAAATTCACATAAAAATAAAGTGTGTCTATATTTTTTACTTATTTATTAGTACAATTTATTTATGGAGTGTTGTATTAAATTTTAAAGTATCTTTAATAATTAAAAAATAAATATCTTTAAAAAGTAAAAATACATTTTATACTTTTTCTATGAAGCATAAAAGTAACACGACGATAGTCATTACTCGTTAAGAAATCTATTTTCCTAGATTTTGCAGTTGTGAAACTGATTCTATTTTCCGATATATGCTATAGACCTGTAGGCTGTCTGAAGGTTGATAATATACCTATATACGTTTAATACATTTAATAATCAAGAAGATAACGAAAACAATAATAATTCTATAATATAACCGTTTAGTTCGTATTCCGAGAGTTTTACGTTTTTATGTTTCTTATTAATTTAATTTTTTATTATTACTATAGCATAATAAACATGTTAATATTGTACAGTTGGAATAACTAAAAAATGCAAAACAAGTATTTACATAAAAAAGCAAAAAAATTGGTTTATTTGGAATCAGAATGACGTAAAACAAATTTGTATAAAAATTAGATTTCTATCTCATGTACAAAAAAAAAAAAAAAAGAATATGCTATAAAATCCGAGCCCTAATAATATGTATGTGATTACTGACCATATGTATACTAAATTTAATGTATTATTTATCAAAATTGTTTTACTTAAAAGTTAATATATATATATAATTTTTCCTAATGTCATTTTGGACACATAGCACAGTTTGAAAAATATTATATTAATTCATCATAGTTTTAAAGTACATAGTTTTTAAACGAAACATACTTAAATTGACTTCGTCATTTATCGATAAAATTTATCAATAGTGAATTTTGACAAATTTAGACAAATTTTGAAATTGTGTTTCATCATATAAATACTGAATATAATATTATTATTACACTATTAAAATGACAAAAGTTGAACTAACATTGTTGATAAATGCATATTTTAGTTAAAACGTTCAAATAGAAAATAATATTAATTTAAAAATAAATTGAGTATATTACGTTGTACAAAAATGAGAAATAACTTGTATAAATAGAAATTAAAACAATTATAATCTAAAAAAAAAAAAAGTCAAGCTCTTGTTTTACCGTATCAAGTGGAATAAGAAAATTACTAAAGTTTTGATTGAAATTAGATCTGAACAAACGCCTTTTCAAATATTTCATATCAGAATATTCACTATTCTAGTCGTTGATCATTCAAACATTTTCTCGTCTTCCACCATGTTTGATAAATTTGTAGGGAAAATTTAATGACATTCCAAAAGGTGAGATTTAATTCTTATAGTACCATCCCGAATACGGAATCAACGCAACAAAAATCGTGCTAGTCTGTTGATAAAGGAGAATATTATATACGGGTTACTCGTGGAGACCTCTGGGCGAAATGGGTCGTTATAGACACGTCTAGGGGAACGATTTCTCCACCGACCAGACATTCACCTGCGAACTGTCGATTTCTCGCGTACGTATACAAGAAAATAATGTTTCTGCGAAGGTCGTTATTGTTTAGTTGATGGTTAGGTGAACGAATTCGTGCTTACTGTAAAATGGTTAGAATAAAGACGAATATTGGTAAGATTATGTGTTATTTTAAAATTCACTGTATTTAATGTTAAAGAAAAAAATGAACGATGTCACAATAACACAAAGGTGCAATACAAAAACATATACAACGATTAAAAGTCCTGTTATGTACCTACCTATTATATACACAAATCGTGTCACAGACTCACAGCCACATATTATCGTTCGTATATAAATTATAATAATGAAAAATAGAAATTTATTGAATTTGTACATATAATTCTGCACTGCGAGCACTAACACAACTATCAAATAGGAACTGTCAAATATAATAATAATATTTTACGTGGAGTAAGAAGTCTATACTGTGTGCTGCATCGCGATGTAGGATGTAATTAAACTAGCTATATCATATTCTTTAAACGTAGTTTAAAACTTCATCGTCACTGTCGTTTTTTTTTTAAACAGAATTATGCGTGATTGAAGACAGCTTAAAATTGGTATAACAGGATATCCGAAAAAAATGTATTAGAGTAGTCTATAATATGCGCTATTATCAACTGAAGTATATTAGCAGTGGATCAGAGATTATAAGACAATGTTATAATACGATATTACGGATTTTTGGATTTTTGTAGACCATCGATCATTATTCATTG
The DNA here is from genome assembly GCA_009835225.1 of Aphis craccivora. Classification (NCBI taxonomy): domain Eukaryota; kingdom Metazoa; phylum Arthropoda; class Insecta; order Hemiptera; family Aphididae; genus Aphis; species Aphis craccivora. Next base: position 59,184 of record VUJU01000311.1, on the reverse strand, counting down.
ATTGTGGTGATAATCAATTTCCTACTATTTAATATATATTTTTTTTTAATAAAAATAAGTTATTACCTACGTAAATATTAAATACAATTTATTTTTATCCGGAAAATTTTGATTTTAATTAAATCTGAATCAATAATTAATATTTGTATTAAAATGACAGCTGATAAGTGATTGGTACTCGACTAAAGAGAATGGTTAGACTGATGACTGTCTACCTAACATAATTCAGATAATTTAAATAACCTTCAATGTTGACTATTTTTCAAATTCATAAATCAATAAAATTACAATCTTATGTAAAAATTAAATTATAGCTTTTGTGTATTAAATTAATAAGAATGGTATTGCACACTAACCAGCTTAAATAACAACTATCCTTTAAGACAACATTAGAATAATACAATATTTTGATCTGCAATATTTAAATAAGCAAATAAAACAAAAATAAATATTTCAGCCATCTTATAGAAAGCACTGAACTTGACAGCTTATAAAAATTTGTTACGTGAATAATTCTAAATTTGATGATGCGCGATTAAGGGGCATCAATAAATTGCTATTTTTCTATTATCGTGTTATCAATATTCAATATATTAATATTATAATATGAATATTGTACTTGATTGCAGCACCCCTGTTTAAAGAATTCCTAGAATCATTTATTTTTTAATAAATCAAGGTGAACTACTAAATAATAATAACAATTATAGTAATATTAATTATAATTATAATTATTAATTATAACAAGAAGAAATTATAATTATATGTAAAACGATTCAAAAACATTTTTTTCAACTAAAGTTTATACTTAATACTGTAAGTAATAATTAAATAGGCTATATTTTATTTCAACATTTCTCTGAGACATCAAAAAGCAATCTGAAATATAAAAATTGATAAAAAAAAAATAAAAAATTATACGTAAAACAAAAAACTGCATACAGACGAAGCAGTTATTATTATTTAATTTGTGATGGGCAACGTCGTTTGGGATCAGCTACTAGTTAGTAGGTACCGTATTCAAATTTATTACGATAATAAAAATATATAATATTATAATATACTCTTAAAAGATAATAAAAATATATAATATTATAATATACTCTTAAAATCCCACTCCACTTCCCCAAAGAATTATTTTTACTGTTCAATTATGATTTATTATTGAATTTAAATCTAACAAATTCATTATATATTTATTTAATGATAATATTGCGCTTGAAACTTGAAACCTACTATTACAACAGAAAGAATTGCATGGTTTTGTTTATTACCTCGTAATTTTTAAAACAAAAATATTATATTAATCTTATTTCGTATTTATTGTGTTACGAAAAATTATAATAATCTAATAGCCAATAAGTATTTTCAAAAACATATAAAAATAAGAAAAATATTTTACCTGACACTGTGTTTCTGGATCTGGATATATTCTCCCCGGTCTACCACACGCAACATTCGTCATCGGTATAATGTTATCATTTTGTTGAAAATCCATTATTTTATTAGCATTATTTGATAAGCTAATAAATGGCCTGCGGGTATCAAGTAATTTCAAACTCTAGAATAAAATAAAATAAATATATTTGTAAGGGACGTGCGTAATTGATAATAATCATTAATTTAAGATACTAACATAATAATAATATCACATATTCAACACACATATGGTTATCTCTTGACATGTCTGTCATGTCCTAATCTACAATTTGATCATATTTAAAGGAAGCATCTCAGATCAAATACAAATAAAAACCCATACAACTAGTAAAACGGCGTTCAGTTGCTCGTTCCATAGTATACCCAATCATTGTATCTATTTTTATCCAAATTGTATTAATTATAATAATTCTTTTTATTGGTTAAAAATTTAATATTAATATATAAGTATTTCTCTTGCTTTATTATTTATTTTTAAATAAAAACAATACAGATCGACTTCAATCAAGACAGATTGTATAAATACCGGTATAAATGACTAATTATACAAAAGGTAAGTATCCTTCATTAACTTTTATTTTGTTGACTTTAAAAAAACAACTTATTACATATTAGAGCTGTTATAAAGCCATTACTTCAGAACAATATTCAATATACACATATTATGTACACATTTATAAGCTATTATTGTCTTTGGATCACCACAATAAAATTCATTTAAATATATTATTACTTATAGTTTTTTGTTTTTTTCTGTAACATTTTAATTTAATCTAAACAGGATTTGAAATAGCACAATTTGCAAACAATTGTCCACTGGGACAGAGCGCGCGGGTGACAACTAGTAGACAATAAAAGGAAAATCTTAGTTGGGTACCCACATTGAAATTGTAAAATGTTAATCAATGTTGTTACTTGTTAGTATCATAGGCGTAGGGTGGTCAAATTTGTTGGGGGGGCTTTATCCCTTCCAGGGAGAGACATTCACGAGTTTTTGGGAGGCTATGATTCAAACTGGAGGGGGGCTAAAATTCAGACTGGATGGGCTAAGCCCCCCCAAGCCCCCCAAGCCCCCCGCTAACTACACCTATGGTTAGTATACTTATTGGCTATTACACAGTTATACTTAAAGAAATGGTACGGTTTGAGACATGAGATGGATGATTTAGATAGATAAAGTTTTTATTTTTAATTTTAAAAATAAATATAAAAAAAAGTAAGGGAAAACAGGAATTTTTACGTAAATTTGGATTTCAACAAAAACAGTTTTTTTTTTTTTTTAATGCAACTCGAAAAACAATAACCATAGATACTTAATATTTATATAATATTATTCTATAAATGATATTTTTTTCAAAATACTTTGATTCTTTTTAAATTTATTATTTATAGACATTTTTCATTTTTGTTTTTATTTCTTTAAATGTCGATGAAAATATTTTTGATCAGTCAAAAAATTTGAAAATTGAATACAAGTCCTCATATAAGTTTTTCTCATAGATACGTAAAAACATTAAAACCCATAGGCACAGTTGGTTTTTATAAGGATTTGAAATTTAAATTTTGATTAAATTCGCCAAAAATAAAATAGTATGTTATTTGTTTTGTAATTGAAAATATATAAAATATGTAATTCTATAGCAAAGTTTTGTAAATTTAAAAAAAAGTTTCTTATAAGTAGTCATCAAACTGAAATCAAAATAACTAAGTATTATATATATATATATATATATATACAGACATTTTAAGTTAAAATATAAACGAAATTAAATTACACAAATAATAATATTTATTATTTGGTTAAAGTTTAAAAACATTATTCTTGGGGGCATAAAACTTTTATGTGTCTATTGTTTTGTACAAATAAGGCTATTTTTAAATGCAATGTTTTCGGCAAAATATAATTCAATCTACTGTATTACTAACTGTAAAATAAATTACTTTACCTTATAGCATAATCAAAAAAATAAAACATCAAATTAACTTGGTAATATAAACTGATAGATCGTCTTCCCTTAGAATCGTTTTTTATATAATATAATGGTACCTATATTATTGTATTCAAATTTAACACATCCATCATAGTGGCCCATTCAATTTACCGTTGAGTAGAGCAGTATCTACCCATTTGCCACATTAAAAAAAAAAAATTATTTCTCTCATTTAGTTTTTATGAATCTCAGTTTTGGTCTGTATAATATTTATTTATTTAAGTTTTTAAACGGGCCAAGCCCAATTGCATACATACATAATAATAACAATCGTTCATGACTAGTTATAAACAAAGAGTGAATAAAAAGAAAAAAGGAAAAAATACAATGAATGTACAATATAAACTAATAAAATATACTTATAGCTATAAATTACCAAGGAATAAATTACAATACAATTTGAATGAGTTTAAGTTCGGTGAAATGAACATATCGATGTTTAATTTATTTATAGTTTTCATAATTCTGAGGAGTATTGCTTGCGTAATTAGTTACTGCTATGTTAAGATAAAAAGTGTTTTTAGATCGGGAGTTGTGAGATGGAGAAACCACTTAGAAACTCAGGACAGTCAATAAGACCTGTAAGGAGTTTATAAGCAAAATACAATTCAAATCGCAAACGACGTTGTTCAAGTGTTTCGATGTTAAGAAACATTAATAGTGGAAAGTACGAAGAATGGGGTTCTCTAATTATGGAACATTTAAATGAGAGGAAGCGTAAGAATTTGTGTTGAATTTCTTCAATTTTATGTTTATGACCCGATTGGTATGGAGACCATATTATTGAGCCATATTCACAAATAGAACGGACTAAGTTGCAATATACTGGCTTCAAAGCAAATGAGTCATTGAAATCAGCACAATTTCGACGGATAAAACCAAGGATTTTATTTGACCTTTTAAGTATGTTCGTAATATGACAGTCAAATTTGATTTTGGGATCAAAATAAATACCAAGGTCTTTAATAGGCCCAATAGGCCAGAGTAATGGTTCCCCATTGAGATTATAATCAAAAAAAAGAAACTACTCGTGCTCTGGAAAATGTCATCAACTGGCATTTATTAATATTAAGAGTAAAATTATTGTAAGTAGGTACACCACTCATAGAGATCATTTAAATCAAGCTGAAGTAAATCAGCTTCGCTTTGATTATTAACTGTACGGAAAATCTTTATATTATCGGCAAACATTAATTTGGTGCAATTTTGAATACAACAAATAAACAAAAAAACAGACGTATGTAATTTTTATTTATGATTTATTTTAGTTTGATTCGATCTCTAATCAAAAGTCCACATCTTCAGTATATGGCATACGTCTATAGTTATAGGGCGTATTGTACCTATGTGGTTTAAGGACTTTCAACGTTTGTCAAGTTAAAAACTACATATCAGCCATTACTATATAATTTGGATGTCGGCGTAAGTTCTTTCACTTATACATAGATTTATATATTTTACAAGTCTATATTGATACTGATTATTAAAAAATACCACCCTGGATCTAATGACTTCGTCTTACATAGTAAATTCTTGATTTTTTTTTTTAATTTTTAAGCGATTTATACTAAATATATAATTTTTTTTTTATTAGGATAGATTTTAATAAAATTAAAATTTTTATCTTGACGGTTGTGGTTAGGTGGGACATGATGTGAGTGTTTTGTACATTATTATTTATTATGATTTAAAAACTCTCTTAATTCGGCGCACACTAGTTTCCTACCAAAGTCAAAAACGTCAATAATTTTTATACGAATCGCCTCCAGACGTACCTTAAATTTTATCGTAAAAAAAAGGATCTAGGTAGTTCTTGTTTCCTTATAATAGTCAGGTATTAAATAAATAAGTGGTTATAAACATTTTCAAATATCATATTGTATTAAAATAAGTTTATAATTAGAAAGTCGTAATTTATACCATTTTTTTATATTTGATATTTGATATGATTATATGTTTTATATATATACCACTTAAAATTCAGATAATATACTCTTTTGTGTAATGCTGAGATATAATGCTAACCAGACCTGAGCCAGACTATAGTAAATTATATAATGTGATCGAGTAACGTTCAGTTGATTTCTAACACTGGTTCTCGTTTATTTTTGTTTGACTTATTGATTTATTATTTTTTGTAGTTGTGTAATTTTTGTATAAATGTCGTATATTATACCTAATTTTGATATTTTTAATAATAATAAAACAAAAAATAATTGGCTTCATGTATAAAAAATGTTATCTATTTAATACATAATATTATATTAGGTATATTAAGTACAATATTTGTTAATTTTATAAATTCATCTATTTAAATGGAATTTTTTAGTAAAGTTTATGAACCACTACTTAATTCTATATGTGAGGCAACTAGTATGCATCACCTAATTCACTTTTAAGTTGAAATAAAAAAAAAAAAATCCACCAAAAAATAAAATATGTACCGAATATGTTCTTAGCTGTTTAAGTTTGATAATAGGTCAATTTACTATAATATACAAGCCTATTACACAAAGTTGGAACCACACTACTGAACACAAATTTGCTGTGTAGTATATTTATGAGACGGCGATAATACATCTGGTGAGTCCGTATTCTCTTAACTAATAATAATTACTAAATTACATTTGCACTCGATTTGTGTGTATTGTCTGCTTTAAAATATCTATCTTTTGAATTCACCCATGAATTAATAGAAAGTATTTTTTTTATTTTACTTGTGTAGTTGTGTATTCTCAATAGTTTTTTTTTTATATTTTTAAAATATATTTTGAATTATAATAGTTTATTTTTATATAAAGTGTGTTATAATAACAATAATAATTATGTTACAAATTAAAATATGTGTTACTTATATTATGAAAAATTGAAAACAGATAGTAATAATAATTTCCCAATTAGTGGTCGGATATTCAATATAAAAATTTAAAACAATAAAATTTAATCAGAAAACTCACTCTAGTATTTAGTAGTACGAGTATTGTCAAAAGTACTTTATAATAATGAATGTGTTACATTTTAATTTAATAATAAATCATTTTATATTTTGATGAAAAATGATTCTGAGCGATTCTGTTGGTCTATTTCTAAGGACATTTTACTATACATAATAGGTATACATTAATTGTATATTATATTATTTTTCTATATTTACTATGATTTATATACATAAAAGTGGTATAATTGGCATAAATTTTAATAGTGGGATACATATTATACAAGACTGATAAACTAGACTAAATTGATTAGGTATTTATAGATAAGTTTGATAACTATTGTCATTAATAATTGATTTTTATTTTAATTAAATAGTAAGTTGAACTAATTTCGTTAAAAATTAATGACATAGGTGTGTTATAATATTAATACTGTTACTAACTTATAAGTTAGTATAAGTATATAAATTAATTTACAAAAAAATTGCAAATTGTCGTTATTTTAAATTTCAAATGATTATACCTAATTTCATGTGGATACTCAATGTGTTTAATGTGAAACTAGTTATTATCTTGGATGCTGTATTACATTTTTAAGGTTTTGGACATAGCATTAACATTTGTATTGGTGTTTATAGTAAAAAACTATAAATGAATTCAAAATTCAAAATGCCTAAATATTAAAATAAATCACGTTTTTCCATAATTTTTTTTTGATTCCTCACAGAATATACTAGTAAAATTAAATATTAATAATATAATATGATGATTAATAAAATAAATGTATACACGTTTTTTTTTAATTTATAAATTTATTTTGATTTATTATTCATGTTCTAAATAAAAATATTTTTCCTTCAAAAAATGCAACAATTTGATCAACAGTGAAACGTACACTTATTATAAAATATGATATATAAGGCATTGTATTTTTCCAAATACTTTATTATGTTTTAAATTGTGTATAATACAGAACTATGCCAAATTTGATACAGCTGTTCGTAACATCCTGTAATTATGAATAAAAACACTACAAAACGTTTTGTATAGTAACAAGAAATAAATACAGAATTTCATAATATTTAGTGATTGCTTATAACGTGAAGAAATGGAATTTCATATTATTTTTCTGCTCAACCAAATAAACGAGACACTTGATGGTCTATTCGTTACACGGTTCAATGTTTAACCAGATATTTTACTTATGAGAATTAATTTAAAAATTTTAACTTCGTTTTTTTTTTTTTTAATAGTAGGTACTTATATATACTTAATACAATTTTTTTTAACTACTTATAGATGGAGGTTAGCATCTTACTATAATTTTATTAAATTAAAAAAAAAATAGATTTATATGTGAAGTTTAAATTTTAGACATAGAATATCAATTGCAAATTCAATATAGAATTTAAAGATCATGTACAAAACCACAAATTGATATTTACAGCTAATTTAATAAGTATTTTTAGTAAAATATTCAGTTAATCAAATTCTATTAGATAAATTTACCTATTTATACCTTATCTATAAAAAAGTGATTTTAATTTTAAAAAAAAAATCTATTAAGAATAATAATATAATTTAATTATAACATTTTTCAAAATAATGTACAGACATTTTTGCTACCAAGCCAACATAGCCAAGATTTTGCTTTGGGGGTGAGAGACTGATAATTTATTATATGGGAGGCATAACTATGATCTCTACTAAGTTTGGTATACTTGTAACGTGGTTAAATAATATTTCAAACTTTTCAGAAGCTTTCATACAAATTACAATTTTAATATATAGTTGCGCCAAACGTAATTAATACGTTAACAGTCCTCAGAATACTAAAATTTAGAATTGTTATTAAGTTTTATTGGAATTTAAAGATGGCCACCGCCTACTCAGCCATCCTTGCTAATCAATTGCTTGAGCTGTCCTTTTTTTCATGTATATACTAAGTCATAACTTGATGTTATGCTAAATGGTTTTTGACTTTTGTAAATATTTTGAATAAAGTTTGAATAAAATAAAAGAGAAAAAGTAAGTAACCAATCGACTGTACGCTAAGTGTAGACTGTAGAGTGTATATTGTTATTAATTGAGTAATGCATATTATGTATATATTAAATTTAAAAAATGATAAACCATTGAATATGATAAAAGACTGTAAGCTGATATTATTAAATACATTTTACTATATTATACATATATTGCAACTATATAATAATTTCTTTAACAATTGGTATAACAATAGATTGATTTAATTTTTTTTTCAAAACTATTACATTTATTATACTAAAAATATTTAGTTATTATTTATTACAATAGTTAGTTATATTGTTTTTAATATTATCAACGTTTAAGTCAATACCGAATAAAAATTTACCCCAAAACTGTGTGAATAGATTGATGGTATAAATAAGCAATAGCATACAATTTTATTAATGTAAATAATTTGAAATGTACCTAATAATTGTGTGCATAAAAAGTAAAAGTTCAAAATTCTAACAAAAAAATGTTTTAAAATTAAAACAAAATAGGTACTTAAATTAAACCGTTGTCCCAAGTTTCTAATTTTGTCCAAAATTAAACTTGAAATGTCAATAAAATTCTCGATGAATGTATTGATTTTACAAAGTTGTGTGTGTGTTTTTTTTGTGTCTGTGTACACGAGAACGTGTCAAAATAATGCTTCAATTTCAAACTTCAGGAGTGGTTTCCGATAGCGAAATGAATCTAGTTGGTGCATTTTTTGAAATTCCCAATAGTATTCAAAAGCGCCGGGAAAAACCAAAAAAAAATTAAGGAAAAATGGGAATTTTTACGCAAAACCAGTTTTCGACCAAATCGGTTTTTTTATATGGTTGTAATTCTAATCACTGTAAATACATGAAATTTTCACCAAAATGTATGTTAGTGTTATCTATATACAGTTATATTTTCAAAAAATGTTTAACTTTTTTTGAGTTATTTATAGATCAATGAAATTTTTGATTTTTTTTGAGAAATTTTTTTTTAAGTGTCGATAAAAAAATTTTGATAATCAAAAAGTTTTGAAAATTAAATACAAGGTTCCTTATGAGTTGTTCTTATTGTAACTAAAAAAAAATTAAAAATCGTTTGGTCACAGTTTTTTTTTTATAAACATTTATAGTTCAAATTTTTACGAAATCTGTCGAAAACGCGAAATTTCGCAAGTAATTTTGAAGTTGAAAAATTATAAAATTTGTTGTGTTAATAACTAAGGATTAAAATTATAACACTAAGTTTTCCTTAAGTTTTTCTTCAAGTATCTATAGAGAAAACTTGAAACATCAATATAGAAAAAACTTTAAGCGCGTTTGAATTTTAAATTTTTATGAAATCGCGTTACGATAACGATTTATCCTCAAGCGATTTTAAATATTTGTTTTTATTCAAAAAGTATAAGTCGTAGATACTTTCACCAGTTGTTTAGATTAGCATTTTATTTACATGATTTAATTTTCAAAATATTTTGACTTTTTTTGAGTCATTTATGGACAATTGAAATTTTCAATTTTTCTGAAATTTGTTTTTTAAGTCTCAACTAAAATTTTTTTGGCCCAGTCAAAATACTTTAAAATTTAATACAAAGTTCCTCATTGGTTATTCTTATAGTAATTAAAATTTTTTAAGAATACATAGGCACAATTTTTTTTTATTAGCATTTGAAATTCAAATATTGTCAAAAACATGAATATTTGCAAATTATTTAGTAGGTATAACTCATAAAATTTTTTGTATAAGTAGCTTATATGGTTTTTCACAAGTTTAGCTTACAATGATTATAAAAGAACGTAAATTCTGTTGTATTCAGGCTATTAAAATATAAACCACCTTTTTCACCAACCATTCGAAATTATATTCTAGGCTGATAAACCATCTCTGTTCAGAATCGTTTTTCATGTACAATGATACCAATCATTGGATTCAAATTTAACACTCCTATAATAAATAATAATGATCCATACGGCACCTAATGTACAGCAGAGTGGTACCCACTTACCCAAATTTTTTTTTTTTATCAAAAATGAGAAAACCCAAAATATATTTATAATATTATTATATTATTTATATTTATCATTATGTTAAATAGTGTGCATTTTTAATGTTATCCTCAATAGTTCTAACTAAATTTACTTTCCTATTTTCTAATACATTGAAATTAAAAATTATAACATTAAAATTTAATTTCAAAAAAAATAAAATAAAATTTGCAATTATCTATGAATAATTCAAAAAGAGTTAAAATATTTTTAAAATCAAGCAATGTAAAGTTAATGATAATATATTAAATAATATGTTAAAATTTAAATTATTTGCAGATGTTTTTGAAGTATGAAAAAAAAAAATACGTACATTATTTTTAAAATTGGTTTTGCATAAAAATTTTCATTTTTCTTTAAGTTTTGTAATATTTGTTCTGTTTATTTTGAGAATATTTCTTTTTAATTTTTTAATAGTAGTAACTAGATCCAATTCGATACTTAAAACTTTCTCTAAAGTTGAAATTTGTAGTATTTTTACTTAATATAAAATATACAAAAAAACAACACCACACAATTGTAAAATCAATACATTTTTTGCTCTATTCAAAATTTAATATTAGTATAATAAATTATCATTTATCATATATAACTAAAATTAATACAAATATAAATAGTTTGTAATAATATATTTTGTATTGAAAAATTACATAGGTAGGCAATATAACACACGTAAAATACAAATTTATTTGGTACCTATTGTTTATTGATTTATTTATAAACTAATCCTTGTTATAATTAGATTATTATTAATATTTTTACAAAAATAGTGGTTATTAAATGATAATTTCGATAATTTTAATTATTCAAATAATAGTTCAAATTGTACACAAATATATAATTATCAATAATAAATTACTTAGTGATTTTTTTCTGAATTAGCTAATTAACACCATTACAATATACATATTTTACAATAAAAATTAAGAAATTTATTAGCTACGAGTATAATGTAATGTCAAATGTTTTAATAATATAATGCGAGATAAATTACACATCACAAATGTTTAGAATATTAATCTACTAATATGATTAGATATTTTATAGATGTTTAAAATACCAAAAATGCGATTTATAGTCTATAGATAATTAGTAAATAATAAATATTAAATTAAGATAAAAATTGTGAGTGAATGAAAAACAATTAAAATCATGTTACATTTCATAAACATTTTCCTAAAGATTTTTTTTTTATTATTAAAAATTTAAAAATGTAATTGTAGTGTGTCTACATAGAACTAATTTTTAAATATTAAATGTATTGGTTTTATTTTAGAATATATTAAGTTATGTTGAAAGGTATTGTATAAGTCAATTAACCTATTCGCAAATCTGTAAGTGTATAATTCATAATAAGTATTGAATATGCATTGTTGATTATGTGGTCATTACAGTTAATAGATTAAGTACAAATGAATCAAACGTTGTTGTGACTAAATGAATAATTTTAAATTTATATTAGTATATTGGAAATACTAATAAATTATGGAGTATGGTTATAATATACAAATAGCAATATAAACACAAGAGAAATAATGTTTGTTCTAAACTGAAATCAAATATAGGCGATAGGTGCTATAAGCTACTAGCTACTAGCTATTCTAGAGTCCCTTTTTTAAGTTTTTAAGAGTGTCCATGCGTAAATACGCCGAAAATATACAATACTATATTTCTATATATGTATATTTACTATTTAGGTAATTCCAAATCAATTAGTCATGCAAGTAGAAAATTCAAGATAACCTAACCCAGTTTACTGTCATGCTTCAATCCTATTTCTTGTAACAATGTTTTAACTTTTTTTTCGAGACTGTTAACTATCGTATTACATTTTTTTTTTAGAAAATAAGACAATAATTTCTCCTTTAATAGACAGAGATGGTTTAGTTGATTTAGGAATACGATATGTCATTACCATGTATTTAATATTTTTATTATATTATAATTGCTATTTTTTAAACTATAGAGACTACCATGTAGACAATTTAACATCGAACCTATATAATATAACTATATCGTACTATAAAATAGTTATACTATTTGTGTAGCAGTATACTCGTAATTTGTAGTTTTTTTATAACATTTAATAAATTCAAAATGGTCATTGAATATTATTTGTATACAGTTTTACGAATATTGGTAAAATAATAAATCGTAGGTTTCAACAATATTTGGGTGTGGACTGTTTGTAATTACATACCGATGAATGTAATTTTATTTATTTAAGATTAAGAGTTTAGGCCTTAAGCCTCCTTTGGAAATTTACTGGTATTGAGTCTGAGTCAAGTGCTTGATTTAATGAATTAGGACGATATTTTAGTCGTAAACGATAACGTTTATATATAATTAAACACATTTAAGAAGCAGTTTTGATGTGTAGATTTGTTTGAAGTGTATGGTTGGATACGTAGAAATTTACCTTAGTTATCAAGCTCAAAAATGTCGATTGGAATTTTTATATTCTCTTTAAATTTGACCTCAATGCCAAAAAGTAGTTATTATGAATTTTTTTTTTTTTAATATTTCTTATTATTTTACAGCTTATTATTATATCATTAAATACTAATTGCAATAAGATATTTTAAACTGGATAAAAATACAGTTGGCACGTATTTAAATCATGTTATCAACTACGTATCAAAATATAAATTAATTTCTGTTAATAAGTTCACAAAATATTATGGTAATTAAGTGAACACTTTTTCAAAACAAATTAATTATTTTAGTTATTTGAATAACTAATTATTTAATAACTTTTAATTATAGTGGTTGTATAATATTTTATTTTATTATTTTCTACTAAACGCGAAATAATTTTGTGAATGATTAAATTGATTTGATATTAATTACCTAACCTTGAACATAAAGAAACACCAATGAGTTCTTGGAACCCTAGTGTTATAAATTATATTGGAACAGGATATTATTTCCTCGTTTAATAGACTATCTATTAAATTTTCCGGTGTCGGATTTTTCAGGTGATTGGTAAATGATTAATACTGGATAACTGTTGTTGTATTGTCATTGTGTTGATTTTCTTATTCATTCCCCGCCTTAACATTACAACATTGCAATAAAATGTTTATTTTATAAATAAACAAGTATATATATATTATATATATTAGCTATTATATTTTTAAATGTTTACAGGAAAAAGAAAACTATATCACGACAACGATTTATCGGCACATACAGCGCTTTGAAGAACAAATCATCAAGTAGGCTTATAATTCATAAACCGTTATCTATATTCTTTTGGAAAATGACAGGCTATGTATTGCTTTTATTATTGTTTTCTATTACGTAGACGGTTATAAACGACACATCAAAATCTATACGTTATGAGTTTGTCATGCGTATACCCATTGTCAATTGAAGTGAGAATAGTTGTTGATCCATTTTATAAACTGAAAGTACAACTATTTACAGATATACAGTATTTACAATTTCTTATGCTTCACAATTCAATTTGACACATTTGTTATAAAAATGAATAGTGGTTCATTAATCAAATAATTATAACATTATAAATTATAATATTTATATGCCTGCAGGTGTTACATATTAACAAGACAGTTAATGTTTAATTATTTATTTGTTTTTGTTCTAAGACCTCACTAGTAGATAATATACGTTTGTTAATATAAAAATATCTGATTTTAAATATTATAAAAATATTTTTTCTAATTAAATATTGAACACTTCAATTCTTTCACACAGATGTGGTTTGTATTGTATTCTGGGTAGGGTGAAATCCGGTAAAATGAGTATTTCTTTGCATTTTATTATTATTATTCATGGAATTTATTATTTGATATAATATTTATTTTAAATACCCAGTCCTTGTGAATTCAAATACTATTTGAATTATATTATTTTTATTTTTATTATTTTACAATAAAGCACATATTGCATGATATTATTTTAATGGTTATAATATCCTATGTTGGCCCATGTTGAACTTTTTAGGGGTTTTGCTCTAATAACTCAAGTGCAACCCCTTTTGCATCTTGAAATTTAGTATATGCTATATTATATAATTTAGAACATTTAAAAATAAAGTATACAATACTTTTTATACATATGAGAGAGACATTGCATATATTTTAAATACTTATATTCATTATTTTGCTATAATAATTATTTATCATTTTTTTTAAATATTTTATATAATAATTGTGTTATTGGATTACAATAATATTAACAAAGTGCTCATGATATTAAATATATTATATATTAAATATTTAGATATATTAAACAAGATAAAATATATTTATTCAGTTCATATGTTATGTTGTTACCTAATCTATTGTTGGAGTTAAATTTAAATTAAAAAGTTCATAGGCAGGTAATTATAATATAGGTAAATTATTTTATATAAAATAAGTTTAAAATTTAATATTATAATATAAAAATATCAGTGTTAAAATAAATTGTTTTCATTGAAATAAATTGGAAATGGGAGACTCATTAAAACGTAATTGTGTAATATCACAAAATGATGGTTTAATGATGCTAATGGTAATCATGACAAATGTAATGCATCTATCCATATAATGTGTCGAGCGTGCATGGAAAAAATATAATATAACGTTTAGTGTTTTCATTAATTTAGATGGGTATATATTGTTCATAGAAAATTATATAGCATAAACAATTCACATACAGTTAACAATGCATTTCACGTAAGTCACTATTTTTTTTTTATATAAAATAATTACACTTTCTACGAATAATATTATTTTAATTATAAAGCACAAAATAATGAGTTAAAGTTATATTAACGTGTAACGGTTTTAATGAATCGAGAACTTCAAATAAAAACAAATAAATAGAAAAAATATTCAATTTATTATAAAATAAATTCTTTAAAATGTTTTAAGCAAATTTTATAGTTTTGGTAAAGAGTTTAAGAAAAAATAATTAAATCATAAGACATTTTTTCAATATAATATCATTATTTATTTACACTGTGTATTTGTATATCCTTTGAAAAATTAAATTATGATGACGTTGGCGTATATTTTATAAATATTTATAAGCTCGTTTGAGTACGTACAATGTAAAATAAATTAAAAAGGTAAAACTTTGAAAATAGTTTAAGACAATAACTTAAATATTTTAATATTTATTGTAAGCTGGTGTAAAATATTAGACAGAGAATCTTAAAACATTAATAATTTCATTAAACATTATGGAATAAAAATATGTTGGTAGACATAATAATTAGGGAAATAACCATAATACTGTATAAGGATAATTGACAATTTATTATTTTACAGATGATTTACCTTTGGTATAGTGTTGAAGGGAACTCCTAGTTGTCCCCTTAAGTTACTGATTGGCAATCCGTTCTCGAATACTTGCCGAACTGGTAGTTGAAGCGTTTCTGTTATCGGCCTAAATTTTGGTAGTTGGTAATTTTGCATATATGTAGGTATTGAGATCTTATATGTTGTCTCCACTTCACTATTAGCATCATACTTTCCTTCCGAAGGAATAAACCTAATTTCAAGACATAAAACTTGGCTTGAAACGCTACACCCGATAATGGTTCAGGATTGTCCTGAATTCATAAAAAAATTACTATTTTAGTAGATGCCTACTATATTTGGTATCTATTTATAAAATTAAAAAAATCTTCTATTTAGTACAGATTATACGTATATTAAAAAAATAAAAAATTATAAACTGTTATATATCGGGGAATGTATCATAATTTAGTATCATATAATATCGAATGCAATTGTTATAAGATAAAGTGTTTAAAATACACTATTTGTTATAAGAAATATTATGTTTTTATATGCATAAAAGGTATATAATTTAATTAAAAATTAATTAAAAAAATAAATAATTATTAATAACTGTTTGTATGGAAATTATAATTTAATACGATATTGTTTTCAGAAACTCTTCTTTTGAATATTCGGGTTCAAAAATACATTAACATTGTATAGTGTACAATAGGTCTACACAAACCAAATTTTAATTATATATAAAGGATCGATTAATTTCTAAAATACATTTAATCTTTTCTGTAAATGTGATATGCATCAACAAATTAATTAAATATTAATATATTTTAATGGATTGATATTTTGTAGAAAATAGAAGTTTTAAAAATTGAGAGCTACCTAGGAATGATACTCTATCGAACGATCGATCAGATTCTAATCCAGAAACTAATTTTTTAGTTTAGTTTTTTAATTTTTAGTTTTATACGTGATAAAAAATCTATCTAGTGATAAGAAAATTGTGTGTAAAAAAGGTATAATAAAAATAAAAAATTTGTTGATTTTATACTATTATGAGATACCAAACGCTACCAACATCAATTTCCAAAATGAATCTATATTTTTAAGAATATAATATATTTAATGTACTGATATTACTATTGTATTTTATGTACATTTTATTGTATTTTTTGTTTACCTGTTGTCTGGCGTGTGGATCATTTTGAGTATTGAGTTGGATAGTTCTGGATCATTCCGAGGACTTTGGTGGAACGATTCTTTTGGCCGAGCTTCAAACAAAATACCATCGGGTACAGATATCCCTTCTTTGTTCAACATATTTAATGCCAAGCGGTCTGCTTGGAATGCAGACTCAGGTATTTTACCTCCAAAGTATGGCAACAAGTTTTCATGGAATAACTGACGCTTTTGCTGTAGAAAAAATTACTTAAGTTTATAATAAATATGTTGAATATGACTTATGGGCCAAATTATATTTTAAACATAGCTTTCAACTTGGGTATAAATTGTAAGCTATGATAACTTATCAAAAAATATCCCAGAAAATAGTTTAATGCAATTTTTATTGAAACAAAAAATAATCGAGAGGACGTTACATTCATATGTGTTGCAACTGTCAAGTTAAGTATTCAGCGTTATTGTAAAATATTTAAGTTCAGAGGATCAATTTTTTTTGTTGATTTTAATATCAGAATGAATTAAACTATAATCAAACATAAACACTTATTGTGAAAAAAACTGATTTACAAACATAGAGAAAGTTTTTACCATTAAAATGTTGATAATAGATCAGTTAACTGTGTAATATTACTTATTAGACTTAAAATTGTTGTTTCCTGAATCCAAATATTTTGTTTTGATATGGTACGTTTGTAAGATAAGAGTAAATATGCAGTTATGTTGACTCTTAAGTTTATTAATGATTATATTATATTTTATTATATATAATTTTAGGTACAAAAAAAAAAATTATTTATCAATATTATTCTGTTATTATTTTGTAATTACGCAAAACTAACATAACCTAATAATTGTTTTATTTAACCAAAATTTATATGTGTGATGTTTAAAACCATCCAAACATAAATAAAAATACTCTGGTTAACTCAATAAATACAAGTTATTGAATTATTAATTGTTAGTTATACAACGGAAAAATAAGTTACTTCCCTTTTATGGCTGTAAAAATTATGTCACGTTTGTACTGCTACTTATTATTGAAATACGATTTTAATATTTTAAATTTACATTGATTCTTGAAATAATTTAACAATTAGTTTTTAATTATAAAGTTATAGCAGTAGGTAATATGTCTACATTTGTTTTGTGGTCTGTTATTGGATAGCTAAGAAAATCGTCACTTACCAAATTTTATTTACACAAATACGATGGTAAATTGGTAAACTTTATTTCATTTTTAAGTTTTATCAGATAAATCCTTATTTTGTATTTTTCATAAGTACTGATTTTAAGACTAAAATTATCTTTAGAAGAAAAAGTATAAGCCAACAATGAATAACTTTGAAAAAAATATAAAAATATATTAAATGAAATAGTTTATTATGAAAAAAAAAAGTATAGAATTCTAAACTTTTAACATGATCATTTAAATGGAGTGTATTGAAACTTGTAAATATTACATGAATCGTGTGTCGTAAGATGTATTATACATTTTTTTTATCTTTAAGAAAGGTAAATCATTTGTCTATATATTTTACATATTAGTTATCTATATCTATATTTTATGTGTTGTTTTAAGTAAAGTTTATTAAAATAGAATAGACGTAAAAATATTAATATAAATCTGTTTAGTTACCAAACTGGTATAATGTATGGAATGATCTATACTCTATAGTCTATAGTTACTACATGCATTTTTTTTTTTTTTTATATATTTCCATGAAATAGGTAACTAGGTATTTTTCAAGATTTTATTGAGTGGATTGCTGCTATAGGTGTATTAAATTTGAACTAAGTGATATATAATTGAATACAAAAAAAAATTCCGAGTTGAGATTGTCTATCAGCGTACGTCTATCAGCGTACTTACATCACTCATTATAATATATAATGTAATATATTATGTAAAAGACATAATAGATCTTCGCTAGTAATATTTTTAAATTATAACGAATTTTGTCAACATTTGAACTAAATTTCTTTTTAAAAATCAGTGTCTAAACACTTTAAATATTTTTATATATCTATAAAACTTATGTGGGACTTTGTATTATATTATCTGTCTTTTAACTGATTAAAAAATGTTGTTTAAATATATAATGCAAAATAAAACTAAAAACGTGAACAATTGTTAATTATATATAAGTAGCTCAAAAATACATAGTTGAAATTAATTTGTCAATTATAATTGATATATAACATATAACATTGAACATGAAATTAATTTTACCAACAACTTTATTTGGGTAAAAAATGTTCTTTATTTATTTTTATTTTTTTTCAAGTCATTTTAATAAGTATTGAAATTTTTAATTTCGATTCCTATAAAGTATAAACTAGTTTTAATTTTCTATTTGAAATTTTTTATTTTCTCTATTCTCAAAGTTGAAAATGGAATTATTTTTTCGTTTATTCATCCTGTATGTAGACATTGCAGACATACACACAAAAAAAAAACCTATTATTGTAAAATCAATACATTCATAGTTTCGTTCAGAATCTAAAATAGTTTAAAAATAAATATTGTACACGATAATAATTTACGTGTTAGTACGTACAAATACATAACATTTTAAAACAGAAATATTATATATCTACACAATAGAAATTTAATAATTCTATTATTGTATTATGTTATGTTTGTTTTTATCGTGTAATTACTACATATTGTAATTATATATTTTGAAAAAATATGACAATGAAATTAGTTCTGATGAAAAAATAACGGTGAGGTCAACAACCGTTATCTTGTAAGAATGTAATTTTATTTTAGATTTTTTAATTTATTAGCATTAAATAATTTAATACAATTTCTAAATTAGAGTACAGATTTAGTATACAAACATTAACTCTATTTAAAACTGTTTGGACGCATAAAATAAATGTTATTAGTTATTATTAGTAGGTAATAAGTAATAACTTTTTCCATAATATGATACATAATTTAAGAAAAAATATGTGTTGATATAATTATATTATAATAATAAATTATTAAATCTTATTTAATGCAAATTTTAAAAGAAAATAAATCAACAAATTGAATACCTGTTTTATTGTATTAGGTATATTTTAAATTTGTGTTATGTTTGTTTATTAAAACTAGAAATCAGGTTTATCTTGAGCTTGGCAATTAATTTGTCAAACAAACTAAATAGTTAATCTGAATAAATTTAAAATGTTTAAAATTAAAATATAATATAATGCATCAACAAAGTTTTAAATATAACTCCCTAGTCTGATTTATATTCTTAAATAATTTATTGTATTGAATATAAATTCCTTATCAACAGATTAAAAATTGTATATTCAATACAAATAATCATTTTAGTCATCTACGGTCTTTTGAGTTATATTTAAAAGAGAAAACTGGTAACAACAATACATGATACAAATACAATTCACTGCCCACTGGGTCATCATAATAATTAATAAATAATATTTCTATCAAAATAGAGGTGAATATTTGAAATTTAATTGCACTTTTCGTTTACTAACCTAACGGATAATTCAGTTGCTATAATTTTTATATTATATATTACATTTCCTTACTTTTTTTGATGTGTATGCGACGTTGGTGAGTAATAACGTAGCCAATGCTACCCAGAAAACCATATGCGATCTGTCTGCAGGTTGCATCATGATTCGAAAACAGAACGAATTTTATGAAATGTGCCGAGCTACGTTTGATTCGTATGTTGACGATTAATTATTATGAATAAAAATTCAAAAAATTACAAATTAATAAAATTCCCAAAATTACATTTGGTTTTTTTTTTTTTGGTTACAAAATAACGTCCGTTTACATCGTATCTGGTTTAACGAGACACTATCTTGTATTTATTCTGCGATAAACTGACAGTGTGCTGAGACGTGAACGAGACAATTAATGGTCACCCGACCAGCCACTGGAAATTTATATTACCAACGTTCCAGAACGAACGATAGAGTGAATGACGCAGCGGCGGTGTGACGTTATAGTGAACGGAAGGGGATCGCGTATCTGATATAGAAGAATAGTAAGTGATGATATTGTGATATCCATCGTCCCGTGAAGTCGAAAAAATAAAAAAAAACAATAAAAATATCTTAGAGACCACTAGATGTCACCTTGTTTTTAAATGTACGAAAATACGCGAGAGCTTAATCCTCCTGATAACCAATTACCGGAAAGGATATCTACCGCTAAAATATGGTCATCGTGTGCACCTTCTTACCTTATAATTTTCTAAGACACACCTATTATGTATAGCCATTTAGATATTATGTAGGTAGCTAAGTAGATAAAATGTAAGAATCTTGAGCAACTCAGCATATATACTTACTAATAAAAAAAATAGCTGCATCTGGGCTGGTTTTGTGAGCATATTTCGACGAATATCCGGCGCATGTTACGCGACGGGAGGTCTACCAGTCCCCAGAGTATGAAGTTTCCTTGTATATGGCAATATAATTTTGACAACGATGTCTGTTTTTTTTCCGGTGTATAAATTATGCACAAACAGGAAAAAGTTCACCGTTTGGTACGAAAAACCTCCATTTTAAATAAAATACATAAGTAGATAAGTTATATTAATACAATATACCTAAATAGACAAGAAATGAATACAAGAAAAAATGTACTCAATTTTATTAATTTTTAATTTCACTGAGTAGTTAGTTTTCTAATATTATTTACTTTAACATATTTTAGGGGGAAAAAACGATTCATTTACAAATAGGTTGAATATATTTTTATTGCGTGTCAAGTGTAAAAATAATTACATTGTAAAGGTAATAACTTGGTATAACATATATCTTTAACATAATTAAAACTATAGTGACTTATTGTTATCATATTGCGTCTGCATAGGGTATAATATTATACATTATATTTAGAATGTTAGGAAACTGTGTTTAAGAATAAAATATTGCCAATGGCTTTCTTGACTGGAGAGAATATTATGTAATAATTTGTAGACATGACATAAGTTAAAAAAAAATATAACATACGTACAATATTATAGTGACTATTACAAAATGTATTGATTTCATTTAATAACTTTATGTCCATAATAATATTAGTTGGATAATTTTATTATATAACACGTTTTATTAACTCGGAACTCTAAGGATATTACTTACATTTTCCAATATACTCTACAAAGAAAATAATGGTAGGTAAGTGGGTTCCGATCTGTTATACATTAGGTGTCGAGTGGGTCATTATTGTAGGTCTCTTTAATAAAAATTCAATGGTTTATCATTGTACACGAAAAATTTTTCTAGGCCTATCATCCTAAATCGCACAATAGTTATTTATGCTTGACGATATGTTTTTTGATACGCCTAGTTATTAATGTTATATTTTTATTAGATTCTGAGCGGAGCGATGAATGTATTGATTTTACAATGTTGTGTGTTTGTTTTTTTTATTTTTTATTTTTTTTTGTGTGTCTGTGTACACGAGAACTTGTCGAAATAATGCATCAATTTCAAATTTTGGGGGTGATTTCCGATAGCAAAGTGAATCTAGTTGGTGAATTGGGGAGGTCATTTTTTGAATTTCCCAATAGTTTTCAAAAGCACCAGGAAAAACCAAAAAAAAAAAAAAAAATTAAGGGAAAAACGGGAATTTTTACACAAAACCAGTTTTCAACCAAATCGGTTTTTTTATATGGTTTGTAATTCAAATACTAATCACTGTAAATACTTGAAATTTTTACCAAATTTTTAAGTTAGTGTTATCTATATACAGTTAAATTTTGACTTTTTTGAGTTATTTATAGACCACTGAAATTTTCAAAAGTGTCGATAAAAAAAAATTGGATGATCAAAAAATTTTGAAAATTTAATACAAGATTAACTATGAGTTGTTCTTATTGTAGCTAAAAAAAAATAAAAAATCGTTAGTCACAATTTTTTTTTATAAGGATTTATAATTGAAATTTTTACGAAATCTGTCGAAAACGCGAAAATTTGCAAGTAATTTTGAAGTTGAAAAATCATACAATTTTTTGTGTTAATAACTAAGGATTAAAATTATAACAGTAAGTTTTCCATAAGTTTTTCTTCCAGTATCTATAGAAAAAACTCGAAGCATCATAATAGAAAAAATTTTAAGCGCATTTCAATTTTAAATTTTTACGAAATCGCATTACGATAACGATTTATCCTCAAAGATTTTAAATAGAAATAATTAATTGTAGAAAACAATAATACAGAAAATATAAAAATTTGTTTAGATTACATTTGTCTATATATATATAAATAATTAAATTATAATTTTACACAAAGGAAAGATGAAAATTAACTTCAGTTACCTAACCTAACCTAAAGGGAGGGTTCCTGTCGGGGTCCTATGAATTAAAATTTAAAATAATATTTATTCAAAACTATAATATTTTCAAATGGATATCGATTAATCGAATTTTTAAATATATAAAAAAAAATTTCCTTCGGGCCGGATTTGAACCAGCGACCTATGGATATCTATGATCTAACGCCACTACAGTCCACCGCTCTACCAACTGAGCTACCGAAGGATGACAAATATGGAGCACGTTATTTCATTTAAATGAATTTATTCGTACTTTCACTTATCTTACAGACACGATAGACTATGTGGCAAATGTTATACATTATGAAAGTTAGTATGGCTTTACGATGTATTACGCCGTTTGGAATATTCGAATACATCAACCGGACCCAACAACTCATACGTATTTAAGTAACCCGGGTATGAAATCGTATGAAAAAATGTCCTCTCAAGTTAAAAATTGAATTTTAATATAATAGGTTAAAGATACTTATAATTACTTAGTAGAAACAGAAAACAATGTCACTTTCTTCCACCGATAAGATTGAAAAGCAATACATTTTATGTATACTTAATATGTTGTTGATTCCCGATTGGTAAGTTATGTGTTAATGATAAAAAAAATATTCAAGTATAATGACCAAATATTATTCAAGTTTATTACACATTTATGAGTGGTTTTAGTTTAGAAGACATGTTATCAGAATATTAGAATTTAATCCTGTTATAATAAATTGTATGCAGTAAAAAAAATGATATACCGGAATATTGTGTACCTATTGAATTATTTGTACTGCTATTATAAAGTTCTTGGCATAACAGTAATAATTGAAAGTCAATTATAAGATTTCTTATCTAATATTGGTATAGTCTAATTTTATGTAGGTGTGTCTATTTTTCAAAACTCCTAAGCGTAATGTACTAGGCCACTAGGGCACTAGATGGAAGATACTTACCGACACATATTTTTTAGATTTTCATTTTGATGAATTGAAGAATTGGTCTACTATGTTTGATTAAAATGAATAATTTAAATAATTCAAATACTTTAAGTATAATACATTCATGAAATTTGTCAAATGTAGGTAGTTTACATTTTTGTACAACTAAAATTAATTTTTTGGAAGTTTTGATACTAAATAACTAATTGTTAAGCTTAGTTATGTTCATTTTTAGTATATATTTTTTAAAGTATATTATGTATTATTTATTAGTTTCAAAAAAGTACATTATACATTTATCAAAAGTCTATCATATGAAAAAATATATAAAAGTGTATAAAAGTACAATTTATGTTTTATAAACTAACTTTGATATAGGTATGTATCACATATTCCTTTGAAATCAATGGTAACTCATAAGCTATATCAGTAAGTTCAATAGGTATTAAACAAACAAAAAGCATACACAACACACAAACACCTATTTGTCCAAAATAGTATTATATTATAGCCTATAGGTATACCAAAATTACCTAATCTAACCAACGTAACTCATCAGTATTAACCTGGAAATCTTGAACTCTACTGCTGATTGAAATAATTACATCAACTAAACTAAATACATTGTAATAACTAATTTCTAATTAGAGTGAACAATGTATTTAGTTTAGTTATTACCCTAAAACACACCATACACACACAAATGATATACGGTCGGTGCAGGATAGTTGGTGATAAGTCGCGTGTATTCATAATTCATATATTAAACATTCCAGTCCTTACATTTCGAGTTAATCAGAATGTTATTTAATAATAAACAATTGTTTTAATAGAGAATATAATTAGTGGTTTACGAATCAATCAAGTTTATATTGATGAGTTATATTTTGATATATATTTATGTAAAAAAATCTTAAATCGTAAGAATGAAATTTCAAATAACTGTAATAATATAAATTATTTAATGTAATATACCTCATACAATACAATGATAATAGTAATAATCAATTTTTGTTTTAGTATACATTTTACGAATAAGAGATAAAATTAATTGTAAAAACGTAATATTTATTAGTAGGTAAGTAGACTATTAATATTTATCATTAATTACGTAATTAATAAACGTTATTATTTATAAACGACTGTTTTTGTTACAATACTGTAATAAATTATGATAATATTAAGAACTATAATAATATCACATTACTGGGCCCTATTCATGTAAATAATACACGAGGTTTTCATCTGAATTTAGATATTTTGCATAAAAATATAAAAAATATAGGTATTCATCTTATCAAGACATATTTTTTTCGAAAGGGTCTTAACAAAGTTCATACTATTATTTGTATATTTGTACTATATGTTGATATTCAAAACATAAATATACGAAAATGTATTGTTGTAAATGATTTGATAATTACTAGAATTTGAACGTAAACCGATAACCACATATTATTTACATAGTAATTACTGACTCAAGTAATTGATTTATTTATTGGTTAGTCTGCAGTTTTCATCTATATGAGAATGTGGTTATAAATTATTCAACTATTGTATACAACCTTGAAAATATCGCAAAAATAGTAAGTACAATGTAAATTATGGATGTCTTATAATCATCGTAAAAATAGTTAAAAACTGTGATAGTATAGAATCATTATATTTTTGTGTAAATAAACATCAATTTATTAATACTACTGAAAAAGCGGCTGTAAGTATATTCGACAGTTGACATGCATAAGAGGTGCAAGTTTCCTGATAAATAAATATTAAATAAATAATTATTATTGTTTAAGAGGACGTGACACCCGCATGTGTTGTCTCTGTCTTATACACGCGTAACATAGTTAAAAAGTGTTTTGCGCGGGACAACATTACTCCCTCGATATTTATATAAAAATTACCAAAAATTTTAATCGCATTGAGAAGAACTTTACCTGTGATGTAGCGTTTTTATTTTTATTTTTTTTTTTGATAGTAGTAACCAATATTTTTTAATAATTAAATGAAAAAAAAAACCTAAAGTTCTCAAAGCTATAACTTTTTCATTATTTTATTTGAATTATAAATAAATATTTTAGTAAAAAATAAGCACATTATTAGTTACTCTTAAATTACTTAGGTAGTTGTTTTGAGTACATTTAAAGATAATGGATGGAAAAATAACACTTTATGCAACTTATACACTTAAGAAAACTTAATCTCAAAACGTGTACCTACCTGAGCAATGCTTTGATCTTAAAATGAACTATTTAAATATTTATCTCCGATACAAAACAGTTATTAGCGATAGAAATGAGCATGAGTTCAATAGTGAATTAAAACGAAACAAAAATAACTAACTCCAGGGAAACCTGCAGATAAAAACAAAGAAAAATATACAATGCGTGAAATACTTAATTACTAATTTGGTACTTAATTAAAAACATGTACTTACCTAGAAAATGTATAAAGGAATTCAGTTACAACGTTTTATTTATCGAAGCTGTGTAGTTAATCAGCTTATAAAATGAAAATAAAATAATAATGAGTTAAATTTAGAGTATTGTAAAAAACTATAAATAATTCACTTAAAAGTATAAGTACAATAGTTTTTGATATATTTTTAATATATGTATTAATATATTATAATAGGTTGAGTGATAAGTGGTGATTTATACATCATAATTTTACGTAATCATTCATAAATTCTATTCTGAACCTGTGTAAAAAGAGTTATTTAAAGATATTTTGTGACCGGGTAATAATTTTTCTCCTCATTTCCTCCTCATTCCTATACACCTAAGTATCATTATATATTTTTTTTAAATCAAGTCGTGTCCGTTGTTGACTTAAAACGCTTATACTGCACGCATGTACGCCATGTAAAATGCCTTTTCCATTATCGTGATTTTTAATTAGTTATATAATTAGTTCGTGAAATTTATTTTGTTAAATGCGTCTTCGCTTTCAACATGGTTAACAAAACCTCTCCACAAACTACAAAACCCAAACGATCGCTGTCATCTTCACCTAATTCACCTATTTATAAGGGGAATAAACCAATAATCATTCGTTTCACCTAGTCGTTTGCTGCCTTGGACAATGAAATTAACTAAACACCTGCGATGTTCTCAATATAGTCGACGAATCTATTGTTTACCTTCAACATGACAACACTTAGGCTCCGTCAATCTATGTCCAAAACATTAACAATTTCTCCGCTTTCAAAAACACGTTGGTGTAACCATTGATTATATAGTTAATGCTACAACTCATCGGTACTAACGGGTTCTTAAGTAAGTTTTCGACTTATCGTCATCTTTTTTGATTTCCGAACACCAGAACGTTGAAATTTTAATACAATCACGGAATACCTAATGACCAACAGTAACTGTTTTCATACTTTTATACCATCAACACATCGACCTTGAAAGTTTATTATTACATTATTCAACCCCTATCTCAGATATATATCTGATGCCCTCTTGGAATTAAGTCTCTCCGCTATATCGGTCATTAACGTTACCAAAAGTTGACACCCACTTTCATTATTATTTGTAAACCTTGAAACCAATACTGATAATATCTTAATCCATTATCAATGTTATACACACAAATCAAAAATAAATTACTCTAAAGGACTAATTAATAGTAGTTCACCTCAGTGCTGAAATTGTCAGACCTAGGTACAAACCGTTACTATTGTTGTGGTTCTTTATAATATGTTGTTAAATGTGAGTGACATTACTCCTCTGACATTCGCACCCAAGATAAAAAAGGCCCGGCTAAGTGCGCCATTTGCGACGGTGATCATACTTCCAACTACAAAGAATGTTTAGAAACGATTCTCAAACGTCGTATAACAACTAATTCAAATCACCAAGATCCAAATACTGTACCTATTCATATCTCCTTTCAAAGCTTCTTACGATTCCTTCACCCATTCCAATAATATAATATTTCTTAATGGCTCCATTAACGATAACCCATTTTCCAAATTTATCTTAGAACTTACCGCATGAATAAATTCCCTTATTTTTATTATTTTCTGTACTACACAAATAAATTATCATATAATTTAAAATTTATCGATACCTCATACATTTAATTACAATAATAGTTTTTCTCACAGATTAAACTATCTATTAAATATTACATTGTAATAGGTAATAATATGTACCTACAGTGGGAATATGATAAGTAAAAACATTAAATAACTAAGTTAATACGTCATATATTGTAATTCTGTTTTTTTTCTCAACTAATAAACGTAATTAAAATAATTATACACCTTTTCAAATAATTAAACTATTTTCGTGACAATTAATTTTGCGCATACGCTCAACAACTTTGTTTTAATAGTATGACCTATTTTTGATCAGAAATTATTATTTTTTATTATTTCTTAATTAATTTTAGTGGTAGAATTTCTCTTCCAAGTTAAAAAAAAAATGGATAAGTTAAAGAAATTTAAATATTATTTAGACGGATATACTTGGAAAACAGAAATAAAATACGTAGTCAATAATAATAAATACGTAATAATACAAAATATATAAAATCCTTAGTGCAATTAATAAAATAGCAGTTTAACTATTGTGGTTATTTTATTAACGCTATCTCAGTAATTTTATTATAAATATTATCATACTGACATCAGTTATAATTCAATTAAGGAATTTTTCACAGTCGATATTATTCTGTGTAACTAATAAGAAATAGAAAATTCATTTCTTGCAGTTTTTAAAACACATTTAATACTTACCTATTGGTTATTTGTTACTAGTGATAACAATTTAGAAACAGTTAACATGATTTTTACTTATAGGGAATGTCAAAAAAATACATGTCTCGTCAAAGAAACCTACACTGGTCGTTATTCGAGTAAGTATTTTAAAGAATAAATTTAATTTTCTCTGTTTGATTTCTCATTAAAAGAATATTCTTTTTTATTTATAATTTTAAATACCTAAACACATTTTTTTGCATAGTTTTTTTTATAGACTATAAAAAAATAAAGAATTTAAGAAACATTAGTTCTTTTTCATATGGAGTAGTTCAAAAAATTAAAACAAAAATATAAGTACCTATATTCATCCAAAAAACATTGCAATTGCTATAAATCAGTGATGTTTTTTTTAATTTAGAAGATAAATTTAACCACTAAAATTCATTAAAAATATATTAAACAAAAATATTTTGTGATAAAAAAATAGGTTATGGCGTTTAAAAAAAAAGTTGATGTGTACACGTGCAAAATTAATTGTCACAATAAATAAAATAGTCTTATTATTTATAAAGCTGTTATATTATGTTTATTAGTTGGCCAAAAAACAGAATTAAAATATATTAAGACTATATTAATATATTATGTAGCTACTTAGTTATTGAGTATGTTTCCAATCATTGTGATCACATTATTTATTTCAAACACTTATTTTCATACTACCTCAGTCTTATTATATGTTTCACTAATATTGTGTTTAATTATCTTTGCACTTTAGATAGAAATGTTAAGCTAAAATAATTACTTGTTAAAAGCTTAATAAAATAATAAAAATAAATAAAACAAAATAAATATCTAAATAACTTTTTTTAATCAACGGAAAAAAAAGTACGTCAAGTATAATAACTGTTGTATATATTTTATAATTTATTTGATATCTAGTAGATTTAATACAATATTATCTATCATGTATATTATAAAATCATAATATTTGTATTCATAAGTCAAAAACATAGCATAATATAGGAAACAAATATTATATTTGCTATATTATTGTGGTCCTGTTATTGAATTAATTTATACTTTTTATTCATATTATATTGAATACTTGGCATTTAAATTAATATGATTATTAATTTTTTTTTAAAATAATTATGGATGAACTTTTTTCTTAAAAATAAAACTAAAAATTACATTTTATTTTACGGCAATGTTATATTATACAATTATATTTAGAATACCTACGATGTTGTGAAGATATAATATTAGTAATATAGTAATATAATTAATTCAAAACGGTCAGTTAAGTATGATATACAAGCCAATTAAAAGCATATGCTGTAGTTAGGATGGTAATAACAAAGTAATAAATAAAACTTAGTTATTTACGTTAGTATACATAAATAGGTAATTGTCATTATATATTACTAGAGCTCGGATTTTAAAGCATATCTATAATAAGAAACTAAAAAAAGCACACGATTGTTTCAAATAAGCAAAAAGTAACATATTTATTTAAAAAAGAAAAATCAACAATTAACATGAAATAGTTATAAAAATGAATAGGAAAAATTGAAATATAATTTAAAGTAAAAAATAATTATTTATCAAGTATTTCCCTAGATTTTCAATTGTGAAACTAACTCTATTGTCCGACAGAATATTATTATACGTAGAAAACGAATTCTCTACATCCACTGAAGTGATCGGTTAGTACTTCATACAAGAGGTTTCAAATTCCAATAGTAAATCTTAAATTTTAAAATGGTCGATATCAATGTTATAGGCATACTGACCGTATAGGTACTGCAGGCTATACTATGTAGATCGATAACCAATATATACGTTAAATACCTATATTAAATAAACACGCCGATAACGAAAACAATAATAATCCAATATCCGTATTGTGGGTTTTTACAATTCTTAATTTTTTTATGACAATAGCCTAATAAACACATACAAAATTCACAGCTGGAATAATTGAAAAAAGCAATGAAAAACAAAACAATCATTTACATAAAAAAAAAATCAAAAATCGATTAGTTTATTTGGAATCAGATTGACGTGAAACTAATGTATGTATAATTAAAATTAGATTTCTATCTCATGTACATATAAAAAAAGAAGAATATGCTTTAAAATCCGAGTCCTTTTTACATACGATACAAATATAATATAAATAAAAGTAAGTATAAAGTTTTAAATATTATAATGCACATAAGCCATAACTGTATAAATATACCTATTTAAGCAAAATTTATATTTGAATTTACAATACAACTAATAAGCTAAATAAATAACAGTTTAAATATATCTATGCTTATGTTTATATCATGTATACAACAATATTGTATTTATTCTTCAATGT
Source organism: Aphis craccivora (assembly GCA_009835225.1). Taxonomy (NCBI): domain Eukaryota; kingdom Metazoa; phylum Arthropoda; class Insecta; order Hemiptera; family Aphididae; genus Aphis; species Aphis craccivora. The sequence continues at coordinate 28,007 of VUJU01000311.1, read as the reverse complement.
AATTACATTAGACGACTGTGAAGACTTTGTTAACACTGATTTAATTTTTAACGGTAATCGTTCATTGGTTTATTTTTAATATATATATATTTTTTTAAACAATTACTCAAATGCATGTTCATGATGTATATGGAATTAAACATATAGTTCATAGTAATACATATAGTATATATGTTAATAAAGGAAACATATTACTGCAAAGTGTAAACATTATACGTACAGTTTTCGTAACAAATTATAAATTGAGTTAGTTTGAAGTGTCAAACTTTGTTTATTAATTATGTACACAAAAGTACAAGTGCAGTGCGACTATATGGAAAGAGAAGAAGAAATGTTTAATTTGTTAACTGGGACGACATCATGAAAGCAACTGTGAGAGGATCATAATGTTGTAAATAAAATATGTATTCTTCGTATTAAAAGAATATTTTTATTTAAATTTAAATTTATTTTAAAATTTAAATTGTTAAGAAACAAATTTGGTTCATAAGATAATATATTAAAACAATAGGTATATTATAAATATAATGCATTACATCTGAGTTTCTCTACTGTGTTTATTTTTGTAAGTTATAGTATACTTTTAATAATGCGTGTTTCATATCCAGGATTTCTTCACCTACACGTATGTTTAAACCATCGCCATTTCACCCTTTTCTAAAAAAAAAAAAAAAATGTATTCATTTTTCATTATTGTCAGTAAGTAGGTACCTACATCTTATATTATTGTTTGATGTATGTTACTTGTATTTGTGGCCAATAGAATAAAATTCAAACTTAATCTCTTTGATGTCAGTTATATTATGTATCAGAACGGCTTTGTACATACTATTAATGTTGGTTATTGACTTTTTTGGAATTATTCCTTTCAGTTGCAATATCCATATATTTTATTAAACACTTTATAACATGTAATTTTTATCTTATCAAATATGTATTTTGATATTGAAGTAAAAAAAAGTGGTAATGAGTTTCAATATTCTACACAGAATTTCTTTACACCAAATTTATTCTTTAATAAATGTATTACTAATTACTCAGATAATTTTGTGTATTGCTGTGTACAACCTTGTTGTATTTAACCTTTATTTTTTATCAAACTTTTAAATACAATTATATCCTTGTAGCTTTTATCACATAAGGTTCTCAATAATGTGATTGGATTTTGTTAAATAAGCAGTCTTATATAATTTTAGATTGAGTTATGAACGTAAGTTAAATAACTTTCTTATGGTTATTATGTTCAGCTCAGTCAATACTTGAACTGGAAACTATTTTTAATCCTTATACTTATTTGCAATTTTTATCTAAAACTAGTGAACCGATAACCATTTTGTAAATTCATTGCTACCTACTTATATTTTTTATTTATACATTCTGTCGTTCTCCATATTACTATATATAACCTTTAATTTCATAACATATTTAGTCCCAAATTCCTCATCTAATCACAGAAAGACTCAATTATTGAGACTAACGCGTTACAACCAAAACATTTATAGTAGTAATAATAATAATAATAATAATAATAACAATAAATGATTATCAAAGTTTCAGCATTAATATTATTAACAGGTATGTGGCCATCATAACATAAATTTTTAAAAACAAACTTTCAAATAATCGTTCGATTATGACTTTTTCTGGTTTATTAATTTTTCGAGTACGACACATTTATTTTATCAAGAGTTCTATACCAATCCAAAATGAATTGTATTGACAGTGTTTATCACCCACACAAAGTTATTACTTAATAATACGAAAAAATACCTGGGGGTAAATAACGTATTCGACACAAATTGTATTTTTTCTTCTATTGAAGAATTTATTGATGAGGTCTGTGACTTCATTTTCTTCAGTTAGCTCAAGTTGGTTGTAATTTTTTCATTCAAATTATCGTTTATCGGTCATCCATCATGTTTTTGGTCCAATAGAAAATACAAAATTATATATCTCTCTAAACCGTGCACTTGATATCCAGCAAAGATACCGTTCCTAGTATTTTATCATTGAATTAAAATTTAACACACCCATAACAGTAACCCATTTGACGTCTAGTATGTAGCAAATCGGTATAATTCACTTGACGTCCTTTTTATTTTAGATTCTGAACGAAGTGATGAATGTATTGATTACAATGATGTGTGTTTCTTTTTTTTTTTTAAATTATTATTATTATTATTAAATTTTTAATTTCAAACTTTGGGGATGGTTTTCGATGTAAAAGTGAATATCCTTGGTGCATTATAGAGGTCAAAAGTAAACATTTCCCAACAGTTTTCAAAAAAATCGAAAAAAACAAAAAAAAAAACTGACTGAAAAACGGGAATTTTTACGCAAAACCAGTTTTTGACCAAATCTATTTTTTTATATGGTTATAATTCAAAAACTAATCACTGTAAATACTTGAAATTTTTACCAAAAAAATTATATTACTGTTATCTATATACAATCAATATTGACTTTTTTTGAGCTATTTATAGACCATAGAAATTTTCGACTTTTATGAGAATTTTTTTTTGAAGTGTCGATAAAAAAATTTTGGATGACCAAAAAATTTTGAAAATTTAATACAAGGTTACTTATGAGTTGTTCTTATTGTAGTTAAAAAAATTAAAAATCGTTAGTCACAATTTTTTTTTTTTAAAGCATTTGTTGTTTAAATTTTTACGAAATCTGTCGAAAACAGGAAAATTTGCAAGTAATTTTGAAGTTGAAATCATAAAATTTTTTGTGTTGATAACTAAGGATTAAAATTACAATGCTAAGTTTTCAATAAGTTTTTCTTCAAGTATCTATAGAGAAACTCAAAGCATTAATATAGAAAAAATTTTAAGCGCGTTTGAATTTTAAATTTTTACGAAATCGCTTTACGATAACGATTTATCCTCAAACGATTTTAAATATATGTTTTTATTCAAAAAGTATAAGTCGTAGATACTTGAAAATTTCACCAGTTGTTTAGATTAGCATTTTATTTACATTATTTAATTTTCAAAATATTTAAAAAAATTTTTTGAAGTGTTGATAAAATTTTTTTGGCCCAATTGAAATACTTGAAAATTTAATGGAAAGTTCCTCATAAGTTCTTCTTATAGTGATTAAACAATTATAAGAATATATAAGCACAATTTTTTTTATTAACATTTGAAGTTCAAATATTGACGAAATTTTATCAAATTCCTTAATATTTGCAAATTTATTGTAGGTATAATTCATAAAAATTTTTGCATAAGTAGCTAAGAGTTGAAAATTTAAACAAGGTTTTGCATCAGTTTAGCCTACAATAATTATAAAAACTCAAATTTTTGTGTATTCAGGCCATTAAAACATAAACCACCTTTTTCACCAACCACTGGAAATTATATCTTAGGCTGACATTTCATCTCCGTTCAGAATCGTTTTTTGTATACAATGATAACTAGCTATCATTGGATTCAAATTTAACACTTCTACAATATATAATAATGATCTATACGGCTCATGATCCATACATAATGTATAGCAAAGCGGTACCCACTTCCCCGCTTTTTTTATTTTATTTTAATACTTAAGTTTTGAAAATTTAATAAAAGATCATTTTAATGGTCCTTACAAGAAAACAAAACAAACTGATTAGTGAAAAGAAAACCATAATAGTTTTTTTATGAGCTTTTAAAAAGTTGAAATATTGCCCTAATTAGATATTAAATCATAAAATACCTAACAATTTTTATTAAAGAACATTATTCACGATACTAACACAGTTTCATTTTTTTTTTTAAAGTATTTACTATAATTTTATACTATTAAAATGCGTATCTGGAGGCCTATACTGTAATAGGTTTATCGGCGCTGTTTTCATTTGAAAAACAACTTATTGTTAAAGTACGTATTTCCATGTACGAATGTAGAATTTTAACTATATAACAAGGAAAACTTCTGCATCGAAAAGTATCAATATTAGAAAGACCTGAGATAGTTACTCAAAGTATATTACACAATAAAACGACTTCTAAATTTTTTTTAAATTTTTTGAAGTTGAATAAATTATAGTTTAATAACTTAAACTGTAATTCAGTGTACACGTTGTATATTGCTTATGTATAATACATTTATTTTTCACAGATGTATTTATCGTGTAAGGACGAGATACACAGAAGCATTTAGTGAGATTTTTATAACTAGACAAACATATCAGTACATACATATAAATTATAAACTATAATTTCAGTTGAAAAATGCAGTGCTTATACTCGTATTATACCCATTTGTATTCAATACCTATTTGACTGTATGCTGTCGTTGTGATCTGTGTTTGGTATTATTAATAGAAATAAAAATTAAAAACTTATAGGGTATATCGTGTGAAGGAATAGACTCATAGTTTTTTTTTAAATTACTTATTTTCTGCACAAAAATAAAATCGCTTAAGAGTTAAGATAATAGGTAAATTATATAGCAAGGTAAGGTAAGTACCTAATTATTTTTTAAATACATTGTCTTGTTCATTCAAATTTGTATACAGTATACCTACTTATTAAATACCTAGTTTTACTTTTATCTCTTATTACAATATTTTTTAACACGTAATAAAATATATTATTTATTGACTTAAATGTAAGTCACATATAACATGATTCATATCTTTTGTTTGTAAGCTTAAGAATTTATTTATGATTATTGATTATTGATTTATTTTTAATATTATATTTGAATTTGACATAAAAATACATTCAAGCATACATTTCTGAATCTAAATTTAATAAAATTATCTTAACAATGTGTAATAAATATTTATAACTTTATAAGCATAAAAAAATAATCATTAATGAATCATATTATATTATTTTTTAATCCAAAATTCCTGTATATTAGAGTAATTTATAATATTATTCAAGAATAAATATATAAATGTTAATAATATTATGACTTATTTGAATGAATAGATTACACTAACTGTGGATTAATGTAGTTACTTTAATATTAATAAATGTGTAATTTGTAAAAATATACATTGTTTAATTTAAAGGGCACTATATATTTATATTTTACTTGAATAATTGTATTGATAAGTTTATGTTATCCATATCCATAATGTGAGTAACAGTAAAATAATAATGATATATTTAACAAATGATGAATAATATATATTTTACTTGTACAATCAATTATCTCTTATGGTATTGAATTATGGAGATGTACTTATGATATCCATCTAAACAATTTAAAAATAACACTCGATAAATAAATTCGATTTATATTAAAGCTACATGATAGTAGTTCCGAGATTAGTGTATGGTAAGGTACAATTTTAGTCATACGGGTATATACGGTAACGAGGTTGCAGACAACCTGGTTATATCTTCATCTAATCTTATCTTCCCTCCTTTTACTCAACTCCCTAAGTCCGACTCATCCCTCTGATAAAACAGTACACCTCCAACATGTGGCTCTCTCTATGGAACGATCTACCTGCAGACTACGGTTCAATATATAGAAATATTACTCCCAATATCCCTAAAAAAACTTGGTTTAATAACTCACACTTGCATTATAGGCTATAGACCATATATTGTTCAATTTAATCAGTTGCGCATAGGACACCATCTTCTACCCAGTCACTCATTCAAACTTGGTTTAAATGATTTTCCATTGTGTACACTTCATTTAAATGAATGTATTTGTGACCTATCCCATATTTTATTGCCCTACAGGAAAAACGCCTAATTCTAACTAATGCACTAAATTCCCTTAATACTTATTTTAATATTAACTCAATCCTTAACACAAAATCCACTACTGCAATTAAAATTGTAGTTTCTTTTATATTGGATGCTGGCTTTACTATATAATTGTATATTATAATGTATTATGTATTATTATATATACTAATTTAATAAGTAATTGTTGGGCTATCATAGTTGTATACTAGAAGCTAATAAAAAAAAAAAAATGTACCATTTTATTTATAATGATCTAAACATATTGACAGATTGTTTTAAAAAATATTTGCTATTGCTAATATACTTATATTATAAACTTAAAAATTGTATTTTATTGTGTAATCAAAATTTGAATATTAGGTAAAAGAAAAATATGGACCTAACTTTTTTTAAATTTCATAAATCATTTAATTTTAAAATTTCGTTTAATACCGTTATTATGTTGTGTATAGATTTAAAAATTAATATTAATCTGTTTTATAGAGTAAAATCATACTAAAATTAATGGAAGTCTTCATGTTATTTTCATATATTTTATGCAAATATTATCTGTTCTAATTGTACTGCTTCTTGTTATAATTTTATTATTACTAGGTACTTTCTAATGTTTAAATTTTCCTCCTCTAAAATTCTCTAAAATTATACTAGTTTGGATATTTTAGTAATGTATTAAACACAACAATGTTTTTACTTCCATCACAACTTAAGGAAAAATAATTTATTTGTATAATTTTATTGGCAGGTATAAATGTATTTTGCAATAATAATAATTTTAATTTGATTCATTTATGTAATATACTAATTCAGTTCTTACATAAATATTTTATTTTTATAAAACGAAAATAATAATAAAAAAAAAATATTTTGTATTTGAATATAAATTATAAAATAATATTAATTTAACATAATTAGTAATCAATACCACATAAATAACTGATCACATACCTATTGTAATACTATTTATTGGACAATTAGTGGCATCTGATACATGATTAAATATATTTTTATATAAACTAAAATAATTGTATTTAAAAAATATATATTTTATGATACAATAAATGCATCCAAGAATATTATTTGCAGACTATGAAAAAAGTTAAAAACAGATATAATAAATTATTTTCATATTGACAATTGACTATCCTAATTAGGCTTAATAAGGCCTACGCAAATCCAGACAAGGAGTCAAATACCAAAGTCTACATTCCTGTAATGATGAATCATATCGGGTTCCTTGTGGACAAACGAATGTCTCCCTGAATCCATTGTAATGGCATAAGTGAAAAACCTGAAAAAAATCAATACTATAATAAATGACTTATAAATTGATTGAACGACAGCTAAAAATATATAGTTCAATATATATGAACAGGCTATTTAACTATATCTTTATAATAGCTATTTATTATATATTTTTAAACAAAATTTTATTATTTTTATAATTAGCTATTTTTTTTTAGCTATATTTTATTTTACTTTTTTTTCTTTTTAATTTTTTTTAAGTTTTTGAATTTTTTTTAAATTTTTTAAATTTTAAATTAAAAGTTTTTTTTTACTTTTTACGTTTTATTTTTTATTTATTTTATTTTTACTTTTTTCATTTTTTAATTTTTAATTTACTTTTTTAACTTTATTTTCAACTTTTGTAACTTTATTTTTTATTTTTATTTATTCTATTTTTTTATTTTTATTTTTTTAAGGGGCAGTGTGGTTAAGTGGTCACACAAATTGGCTACAAAGTGCGCAGTCACCAGTTTGAACCCGGCTACTGAGCACTGGCAAATCATATTCTGCAGAATTTTTTGTAGCCTCTCCCCTGCTGTTGTTCTTGTCACCTACACTGCTCCCCACCGGACCCACTCCACTGGAAGTGAAGTCCACACACACGAGAAAATTATCTTCTTAGAAATGGGGTTAAAAGTGTTATAAACTGCACTCCCTAACTGCAACTACTCCTCCCAGGCGAAAAGACTTCGATAAAGACCCTGATGGTCGTATTACAATAAAACAAATTTGAAATTTAAAATTAATAATTTATATTTAAATAATAAAATTTTTTATTTTAGAATCATTTGATTTAAATCGCTACATTTTGGTTACTACCTTAAAATTTGAGAAATATAAAAGAATTATATATTATTGTAAAATTAATTTTTACATACTTACTTAATTTTTATAGGGTAAGCCTAGATGGATCCTTAGATGGATTAATAATATGAAGAGTTTATCATAATATAATAGTCTATTAAGCCAAAACTCTTTATATTCATCTCAATTATGCATAATATACATATATGTGTGTGTATTTCATTTATTTTATGTATTTCAATAATTTATAAATAAAAAGCATTTTTTTTACTTAGGCATGCACTTGTGTCTTGTTTTCTTTATTACTGTTTTGATAGTTACAGTTTCCTTTATTATATTTACTTATTATGGAGTTAAATAGTATAGCCAATTATTAATTTTGTTGTCAAATATATATCAAATGCTTATATAATTTATTTTAACTCTAGAAATGATTATTTTTAAAATTATTCTATTTATGATAGTTCATTTGCATACAAAAGTAGGTTATAAAATAATAATATTATAAAGAATTTATGTACCTATTATTCATTTTTAGATGACAGATTGAAAGAGTAAATAATTAAGAAAATATAAATATATATATATATATATGTAATATGTATAATATATAACATTCAAAACTGTCATCAAACACTATTTCTCTTTGACAGTTGATGTATTACATACTTAATACTAAAATAAATAATTCAACATAATATTTTAATTAAAATATATTATTCTCAATATTCTCAAGTATTTAAATGTATCAATTTTTAATATTTTTTATTTAAAAATATACAATATAATGTTAATTTAAATTAATTATAAATATATAGTTATATAATGTACTAAATGTACTATATTTAAAAATTAAATAAAGGTTATTGAAAAAAAAATATTCCAAATAGTAATAATAAAAATATTTTCATAATAAATTATTTATTTTATTAAAAAAAAATTAATGTTTATCCGAACAAAATCTTATCATTTGTATTATCTATGCTTTATATATTTTACCTAATTTGTGATATTTAAATAAATAGTTATTATGTTATGGTAAAAATACAAATTCCTGTAAAACCTAGAATTTACTAGTAAATTTTCACCAAAGTTTCACCGATTAATATATATATAATTCCAAAATTCATGTAAGCCGTAAGGGAAAAAATATCACAGAATTGGGAAAAAGTTTCGATTTTTCACCTCAACAATGATCGTTTATCCAAAGATTCACCAAATCTCATTCAAACTAAGAAAATCATTCAGAGTTTGACTAAATTTTTTTGTCCTAGGTTTTACACAAATTAATCTGTAAATGTCCAAATTTCGAACATTTACTGATATATTATGGTATTCACACTTCAACCGTAATTTAATGTATATATATAAATATAGGTATATATTTATTAGATTATCCTGCATGGCGTTGCCTATGATAAATTCAATAATGCCGGAGATTTAATTTGTCTTAAAATTATTTAATATTATAATGACTATTATAGAGTATGTAGGTAATAGGTATATAAGTTTTAAAAAAAAAATCAATTTAAGAAATAATGTTTTCCCTTTTTGTCTTTTTTATACCTTTTAATCTCCTTGGGGGAAATATTTTGGAAATACTTTCTTAGTGGGCTTTTATGTCATAAAATGAAACTATTAATCAAATGTAATACTCATAGCTTCAATGGTTCCAGCTAGGCGATGATAAATAAGTGAATTAAAACATGTTATTTTATGGATATTTATACATTTTTTAAAAAAAGCTGCACGCAATTGATTGTCATGAATAATACTTCATATTTATATAGTTATAATATCTGTTGTTAATCTCCATTGCATTTCACTGAATTTAATGAAATAAACGTCTATGAATTACTTAATAAAAATGATAAAATTATATGAAAACATTTTTCAAGATCTATTTAAACAAATTAAAATTGTATTCGTACTTCGTAATATAGTTTAATGAGAGAAAATGTATTGAAATATAATAAATGAAAAACAAGTAAGTTGATACTCAGACCTTAATGTCTTTGTTTTTATAAATCCCAATGGCATTGTAAATACATTGGAAGCAAAGATTTTAAATACACAATTTTATTCGGACTAAAGTCGACCATTTTTTAGATATGCAAATTACTTGATATTACACAACCTTAAATCAAGTCTCATATGGCCTAGGTTCTTTATCAATTTATCTTAAAGATATTGGCTGTGTCTTAAAACAACAATACTATATTGGACTAAATGAAATACATTAAGACAGTGTTATTTTCAATTCAATTTTTGAATAAAATAATAAAGTGTATCTTAATATTATTTAATGGTAATTGGTAACCTATTTTATTTTAGATTGGCTCTTACAAAATATGTTAATAAAAACATAGTGATAATACAATACATCAACCATTGAGATGATATTTCATCAAAAAAAAAAAAAAAATATCAAACATGTCTTTTTTTTTCCTTTAAAAATTAGGTAATGTACATTTTTCATTACCTAGTCCCACTTGTGAAGTTATCGGGGACTATATTATTATAGGTACACACTTTTAGTGAATTTGTAAAAGTATATTTATGAATACATATTTTTAATTTGTATACAATGTATTATATATAAATATAATATACTCATAATTTTATCACAATATACATTTAACAAGAATCTAGTTTATTTCAATAGAACAATTACAAATATACATTTATGACCGTTAATATTGGTGACACCGGTTATGGCATAATAGCAAACAAAAATAATATGACAAATTCAATAGGTACCTTGTACCTACTAGAATACTATGAAATTATTTCTTAACATTGCTAAAATAAAATACATTATTACCTAGTTAGATCACCTAGTGTGATAACACAAAAATTATATAAAAAAAAATATATCTTATTGCATGGAAAAATATAAAAAATTTAAAATCGTAATTAATAAATTTACTTTTTTGAAAAATCCATGAGCCTCGTCGAATGAGAATTAAAATAAACTTAAAAATATAGAATGTTATAATATAAATATACTTATATAATCTAACCTAACCTAAACCTAACCTATAGTGAATGCTTGTGAAACCGGGCGCACGATTTAAACTATTTAAAGGGGCGCCAAAAAATCTTTTAAGAAAATTAGGAGGCTAATATTTTTAATTTTGCCCCGGGTGCTAAATCTTAACGGCACGGCTCTGACTATATATTTTTAACTTATCAAAATTCATATATTTTGAATAACACTGGTAAAGATACAATATACGATCAATAATAATCTGTCTGTATTTAGCAGAATTAAATTAAAGATATTTTAATAGTTTTATTAAAAAAAAGTTTACCTTCGAAATCATAATTTATTTGTTTTTTTTCCTATTCATATATATATTTTTTTAATTTCGAGGAACTCGTAAATCAACTCAAGATCGTTGATAAAATGCACATTTTTTTAAAGAAACCCCACGGTATACTGTATTTCAGTTTAAATGGGAGTATACTAGATAGTAAAACGATTGACATTTTTTTACACATTTCATATGCTTAAAAGCAATGTTTCGTTGAGAATAGAATACTATCTTGTGTTTTTTCTAAGACACTAAGCATTATAGCATGATTTTCTTAAAACAACTTACAAAATTGCGTTTTACAAAACGTTACTAAGCAATGTGGGGTTTCCGAGTCATTTAAAATGTTGCGAAAGAAATGACACATAATGTAATGATATTTAAAAATAGTATACATGTGATTATTTACTTATTCACCTAACGATATAGTACAAAATTATTAAATGATACATTTGTATGATGCGTAGGTATATAAATTATAATTTTTTACCTGGCATTGAGTTTCTGGATCTGGATATATTTTTCCAGATCTATCGCACAAAAAACTCGTCAAGTGGATGTTGTTAACGTTTGATTGAATATCTATGATTTGATTGACATTGTGATTGAATTGGTTAATGTAGGGTCGATGGGCATCATGAATATTCCAACTCTAAAATAAAAATATATAAATTGTTCTTATTTGTTATAATTAAATTATATATTTACATAATATATATATATATATATATTAGAAGTTGCGCTTCTATTTTTATTTATTTATTTATTTTTGATAACATAAAAACAATTACAATTATTCATTTTTACAGATTCATTTTTTTTTTAATTTGTTTATTTGTTTAATAAAAATGATTTACTATTGGCATAGGAAAAAAAGCTATGACACTATTTCACTATTTGATTATATTGAATATGAATGCTTGGTAATTATACTGTGATTAATCTACTCATAAGCTAGTCCTGAGTGAGAATATATTTTTTATATTATCTCATTATGATGCTACAGCCTCTATTGATAATGCCATAGAACTAATTTTAAAATACTTTGAAATTTTTATATATTAAACTATAAATAACATTTTTTATAATAATTAAAATTGATATAGGGGTTGTATGAAAATAAATTATTTACATTTTAAGAAACAGGCCGGTTTGGATGAAGGATCCATCTAGAGATAGAAACTTCGTGACCTATATTTAACCTCTTAAATAGAGCGTGTTTAGTATCATCCTCTTAAACTTTAATAGTTAATCTTATGAACAAATAAATGGTTACTAGTTAGTGTCATACAAATTAGATGTGCCTATGGGTAATAATTATGGTACAATAATAACAACTAATAAGAACTCAACAATTAGGTACTAAAAATAAACTTATTACTTATTTATAAAAATCAAGTAAAAATACAGTGGTGTTAAAAATTACAAACAACTTAATAATATCCCTGTTCTAATTATTTGTGAGTGCCCATGCATGCGTATAAAAATACAATACCTATACATTGTCAATTAGATACGGAAATGATAAAAGAAACAAAAAAATCGCATTTTATGTTTCAATCTTTAACTGTACTGAATGCTTTTTCAGTATTAAAAAATACAGTTTACAAGTGTTATAATCAGATTTTTAGAAAACAACTGTAATAGGTTATTTAATTTCTCCTCTTATGGCGAAAAAAATGTGTAAAGGTATTCAATTTAAATTTGTTTCCGTCATTTTTTACGAGTTACCTTACAATCAGATAGTACAAATATATAATGAAATATATCTACCTAGAAGCATTTATTAACTGCAGTAAGAGATTAGAATTTTCTTGTTGAAACAATAATATCCTGTATTCCTATATAACATGCAGAAATGTTGAAACAATTGTGTTTAGAAACACATAGGTAGACTGTAGAATTGTTATGTGAATATAAATACATTGTATTATGCCTTTTGTATATAATAATAATATGTAGTATACTGTATACATCTAAATGACAGTACATGATTATAATAATTTATACGTTTTGCATTTATTTTAGAATTTATAAGTGAACAGCGAAGTAGGTAGTGTTTGTTAGTTATTCAAAATAATAATAATATATAATATATGTAATACGTATAAACAAACGCATTTATTTTGACGACTAATATTATTTCCTCGACTCTTCAAGTAGGATGTATTAAAGATTACAAATATTTTTTTTTTTTACGGATGACTATAAAACATTCGCTACTCTATTTTTAGAATTTAATTTCATTGTGTTATTCTAGTACACATTACAAAAAATATGACATTTTCTAACACCATAATCAGAATATCTGCAGTTACTTTGAAACTTATATCAACATTTTGCTATAAATTCGTTACATTTTGTTAACAATAAAAGTCCAAACATAACGATTTTATTTTAAGTAAAACAATTAAACTTATATAATATTTTACTTTTCTCAATTGGTATAGTTTTTGGTTTTCCAGGACTCAAGTAGATAGTATATATTTTCGGACTAATTAAGTTCCTACACCTATAACCTACACAAAACAAATATATCCATTTGTAAGTTTCAACATAGACATTATAATAATAATATAACATAATAAATATAAATATAAAGAATACAAATTATCTTCACATTTAAATGAGACATAGATTTTAGAACTGACAACTTAAATGCATGGTTGGCTTGGTTAAAATGTATGCATATAAAAAATGTCAATACATTTTTAATTAAATATAGTAAAGACTTACATAATAATAAAACCTTTTACTTATTATTATGTTTCATGTGGGAACTTACCAAACCACAAAATTTTTTCCCGTTCAGATATGTGATTTAATTAGTATACAATAATTTATTAACTTTTTAAAGTTTAAAATTATCTTAATTTTAACTTACCTGTAACATAGGGTACAATGGAACACCTATTTGTCCCATAATGGGTGCTACTGACAGCCGGTCACTCTCAAAAACTTTTTGAACAGACAGTTGCAGTGTTTCTGGTACCGGTCTAAACCTAGGTAGATGATAATTCATATTTGAGGGTGTTAGGATCCTGTACGTGGACTCAACTTCATTTTCAGCTTCATATCTTCCTTCTGAAGGTACATACCTAATTTTAAAACATAATATATTAAAGCTGTATACCTTTTAATTTTTTGTTTTCAATATACAAATTCATGATTTATGTATATCAAACATAACTTTTGTGAGTAGATTTTATACAATATTAAAATTTACATCAATAAATCAACAAATTCTGCAATCATTAATATTATGTTATCATGTATATATATACATATATATTTCCTTATTTAATTATAATAAATAATAATGAAGTCAATATCTCCCCAGTCTTTAGTTAAGTAAGTATTAGGTATTTGTATTAGTTTATATCACGTATGCATTTGGCAAAAGTAATAAATGTATGTAAAAGTACTTAAGTATGCACTTTATAATATTATTTATTATGTTGTGTGAGTAGAACGTTTACCAATCGTAAAATTTAAATTTTGTATATACGATAGTAAATGCATGTATATTATAATTTATATATATACACCTATGTGACAATTATGTATGTTTATTATCCATTAGCTTATGAGCTTACCGGCCGTCTGGTGTATGGACCATTTTGATTACAGAGTTATGTAGTTCTGGATCGTTCCGTTGGCTTTGGTGAAACGATTCTTTGGGTCTGGCTTCAAACAGAATACCATCCGGCACAGATATTCCTTCTTTATTTAACATATTTAGTGCTAAGCGGTCTGCATGAAACGCAGAATCTGGTATTTTACCACCAAAATATGGCAATACATTCTCACGGAACAACTGACGTTTTTGCTATGAACAAAATTAACACAAAATATCAACACTATTATAAAATATATTATATACGTTTATAATTATCAATATCATATATTATATTCTATAAATAATATATAGCGTTTTTAAAAGTAAAAAAAAACAATGTGAGTAACACTGCCACAGTCACAACCATAGAAGTATATATGACTATACATGTACGATATTTGGATATTTGTTTATAATTTATTATATTAATATAATAATAATTATAACATTAACTGATTAGGTACCTATAAAGAAATTTCTATGCTTTTTATTTTTTTGTACACAAACATTTTTCTAACCTAACTAAATTTCAATTTGTTCATGTAGGTAACATTAGAGGGATTTAGTAATAACTAATAGATGAAATATAAATATGTCGGTAAGTTATATTATATTTTTTTTCATTTTTATGATCATAACAGATGTTTTTATTTAGATGTAACATTGGACTAGTACTGTTATTATATTGCATAAATATTTACTGCAAAATTAAAGTACAATAGATGAAGTCATAAAATTATCCATAGTCATATTTTTATTAATATTGATAACTCTTGTATGTACTGCATGTTAAACCTATAAACATACTATATTCAAATATTCAATAATATATTAAGCTAATAGTACAAACAAACTTAAATATTATATTTATAGATAGTAAATTATATAATTATTTAAGAAAACACACACACACACACACCATATACAGTTAATCTATATTATATTAATGAGGGTAACAAAGATAGTTGGTTGAATTTCCCGTGGACTAACAATTATTTATTGACTATAAAAAAATAGCCATATCTTACATTTTAATAAACGACTTTATTTTTTGTTTTTCCATGTGTTGAGGATGGGAGGGTGGTTAAAATATATAGTCGTGGGACATAAGATGTCCAAATACGGACATCCATATAATTGTGTAAAAGCTACGAGTGCCCCATAAACACAAGACTAAGAGTTAATGTTTTATCTACAAAGATGAAAAGATAAACTTAAGTTGATACTAAAAATAATCTTTGTTATAAGTACAAAAATTTTCAACTAGAAT
The DNA here is from genome assembly GCA_009835225.1 of Aphis craccivora. Lineage (NCBI taxonomy): Eukaryota > Metazoa > Arthropoda > Insecta > Hemiptera > Aphididae > Aphis > Aphis craccivora. Next base: position 12,008 of record VUJU01000311.1, on the reverse strand, counting down.
CTTACCCACATTCCTCTTCAAATTTGCTCGTAAATCATTTGTTACATATGCCATGTATGTATATATCTCATGACGTTGTGAAATTGATTTATTCCTAAACATTGTATTCACCAAAACTTTGAAACAAAATTAATTTGTTTGTGTGTAATTTTGTATTGTATAATATTAATTATTAAACATGAATTTCAACGACTGTGCATCCCAACCGATTTGAAAACGAAGAATTTCATTCAACACCGTGCATTTTTCTTTTCGTCGATAATTATAATATAAACACGAATTAAATTGTTTATTGTAAAGATTTGTTTTGGTTTGCGGTGGTCATGGAATAAGTTATAATACTGCACATTATCATCGCTATATTATTATCACTACTGTCATAGTGTAACTACTGTACAGGCAAACCTATGTTGGCTGATCATAAAGAAAGTACAAAGTGAAATAATAGTTTAAGAACCGCTACTGAAAAACAAAATTACTTCCTAGACAATACATATATCATGTAACCAATAAACCGTATCGCAAAGCGCCTGCAGTAATACTCGTATAAAACCATGTCTAGCATGGTAGACGAAAAAAAATCATAAATTTATTATATTATAATATATTATTGTAATATTCTCTGAGAATTCAATTCTTTATTCTATATCGAACTTCTGTTTAAATTTCAAACTATACCTAACTCGTTTGCTATTATATCTGAATACAATGCCATATCAAAGACTCAATATTTTGTACAGACTTTCATAGCGAAATTGACAGAAAAAAAAAAATTAAAATCCATCAAATATTAGCCTAAACATTCAAAATATACGATTTTTAAAACGACAACTATAAAATAAAATTCTTTTGGATTTCTGTATACTCAAATATAAAACAAGACAAACTAACCGATCGAATGTCTAAAACTATAATCAATAATCATATATCTCATTTATTCTTATAAACAAAAATCAACTCCTTCAAAGGCATGCAGATCCTATTTGTAAAAAATCAATACACATACTAATATGGCACCAACAATGGATATCTCATTATCTTAAACTCAACGAAATTAAACAAAACATCATATTACTTGCACGTTTCCCTTTGAAATAGACAATTTGAAGTCATTCTCCCTCGTCTTTTAAGTTTTAGAATCCAGCACACAAAGTTTTCTTACAGTTTTGAATACCAATATAGAATATACCAAACCTAACATAATGTCAGAACTAACTCAAATCATCCAGACTCATCTACAGAAATACTGATCAATCATTCACAATCAATTTCTACCATTATGAAGTTCATAATAATCACCACCCAATTGCAAAATGAAATACATTTTTTTCTTTTTCGTGTATAAATTTCTTAAAAAAAAAAAATGTAATATTACCATGTATTCCCAATAGTCTATGTCACCGAGAGCATTAAATAATAACACAAAAAATTCTTTCTTCCTCAGTTAGAATTTGTAAGACACTATTTTCTTTGATTTGAATCTAATATGCGACGTAATTTTCAAAACATTTCATACCTCAAAAGAAAAACAATCGTACTGTAGACTGAATGTATAATGTATACAACTAAGTACTGGAGCGACAATAATAATATCATGTTCTATATTACAATAATAAAAAAAGTTACCGCCTCTTTAACAGATCCATCGAGGAAATAGGTATATGCTTTTGTTTTGCAAATATCACTTTTTTACGAGTTAATCTGACATTGACATTTGAAAAGAATACACAGCAATTATAAAGCTAAGTGACGCTGTTAAATTTTTATTTTTATATTAAAATATTGCATTTAAAATGTAAATGTCAAGTACACCGTTAAGCTTAAATTAATGTAAAAACAAATGATGGTCAATTATAATTGTTTATTTAAAAAACGACCTTGGTTAAGTTAACAATATATTATGAACAAAAAATATAGGTACTGTAAGACATAAAAATTTGGTCATTGGTTTCACCCTCATTTTTATTTTGTTCATTATTAATGTATTTATAAAGTTTAGATTGTTGGAAGGCAGTTAAGTATAGGTATTTTATACCTACAGATTAATTATACCATTTGAAGAATATCTCTTGTGGCGATATTTTTTTGTTGAAAATGTTGATTATTAGTTGATATATAGACAATTTTACATACATTTCAATATATTTATGAAAAATTAAGTATTTGAATTTAGTATGTATTACGGCTTGAACTTTTTTGAGAGCTATAACTTCTAATATGCTAATAGATTAATATATTATTTTGTTAACTGTTAATTACTATAAATTGTATTATTATGTTATGTATTTTTAAATATTATGTTGTATTTTCTTATAAATTATCAAATTATAAAATTGAAAAATTCCAATGAATTTTAATAAATAAATAGTTTATTATAATTTTTAATCAATTTACAGTTTGCTTTTAACTTTCACAACTATATTCCAATTTTTACAGTATTTAACGGTTTGAACTTCTAAATCAATCTAAAATGTAATAGGTCTTTATAATTGTTGAAAGTCAATAAAAAAGAAGAAAAATTAGGTAATTTCACTGATGTATAGTTGATATCGCTAATGTACCTCTTCATTGCAAATGTCACTGTAATGTATGAGTTAAAAATTGTTGCATATAAAAACAATTCCGAGCAAAAAGAAAACAAAAAAAAAAAAAATTCAATTATCAAATATTACTAAGTATATTTTATGATATATTTACATCCTAAGTATAATAGTTTATTTTACTACCTATTAGTAAAACAGTAAGTAAAATTCATTTTTGCCGAAAACATATAATTATATTTATCAGATTATTGTAAGAATTTAATAATTATAATAGTTTATATTTATACCTATAGGTATTACGTATTATATTGTTATTAACTTTTAAGTCAATTCCGATTTACCACAAAATGATGTGAAAAGGTATTGTATAGGTATTCGAATAAAATTAACTTACGTGTTTTGAAAATGTATGAAAAATAGATAAATAATTTACATAAAGTTTTCAGATGATCTATAGTAAGATCGTATATATTATAGATCATAGAAGTGTTATAGGAGTATATAAATTCTATACGATTAAGTATTGATTAATATTATTTAATTACAACAATTTATCTAAAATTTTCCTTATTTGTTATATATCCTATAATATCTTAAAATATAAACTTAAAATGCTTACATTTAAAAAAAATGTGTGTTTAAATATTCTTAAGCTTTTTACTTTTAGCATGAACTGTTATGATAAAGAAATGTATTGAATACTTACGTCACAAATTGACAATTTTATAAATAACTCAAAATGGTATAATGTTTTTAAATTAAACTATGTAAAGAAAAAAAAGCGATCAAGTGGGTAAACGATATTATAGGTATCGAGTGGATCTTGGTTATAGAGTACTTCATTATAATGGGTGTGTTAAATTTGAATGTAATGATAGTATCATTATATCCAAAAAATGATTCTGAATGTAGATGATTTGTCAGCATAGGGGCTAGCATAAATATTTTCCGTTAGGTGGTGGAAAAAGTGGATTATGTTTTAATGACCTAAAACCCCAAAATAAAATAATGAACAGAAAATGCAAATTTAAATAACTAATGAATGTTTAAGTTTCTACTTCTAGTAATTTTTAACTATAACGATATATATACTATTTGATAGTAAATCGTTGTTTTACGTTGTGAATTTTGTATTTTGTAAAAATTTAAACTAAGGATAAATTGTTTTATTATTTTATTTTTTTTTATTGGTCAATGTTAACTTTTTTTACAATTACTGTAAGCCAAACTTATGGAAAATCTCGTATTTTCAATTCTTAGCTATTTATACAAAATGTTTTGTAAATTTTTAGCTAGGTATTAAATAATTTGCAAAAAATCATATTTTTGTCGAAGTTCGTCAATATTTGAACTTCAAACGTTAATAAAAAGAAATTGTGTCTATTTATTCAAATAATTTTTGAATCACTATACGATTATCTCATAAAGAACTTTATATTAAATTTTTAAGTATTTTTGGGCATCCAAAATTTTTTTATCGACATTTTAAAAAACAAAACTTAGAAAAATAACGTTAATATAAATATTTGGTGAAAATTTTAAGTATTTACAATGATTGGTTTTTAAGTTACCACAATATAAAAAAAAATAGATTATTTTTAGTAACAACGTTTTATTTATGGGTATGTTAATACTGCTAGATTATAAAAACTAGTAAAGTAATTTAAAATATTATAAACATCCTTTTAATACCTCGAAATAAATAGTTATATACACTTAATATACATTTTCATTATACATATAGTATATATAATAATAATGTCTACTGTCAACTGTATATATTATATAATATACTAGCTAGGGTTCACATTATTCATTAGGTACTACAAGAAGGTGAACTATAATCTTTAGTATCTACTCTGGTCTAGAATTTTAAATGTTAACACATTGCCATAGTATATAATATAATATATATATTATATATTCTGTGAATGTTGCAAACATGATAAGGAATTACGTCATTTACTTAAAAATTGGAGAATGTATTGAATAAACATGTTAATTTATATTGATGGGAGCGACCAGTGATAAGTATAAAGGTAGAAACAAAGCTTATAGTTTGTTAAAAATATCATGAAAAAAGTAGATAGATTATCGGAAATCCAAGTAACAACATGAAATATTTTATTAGGTTATTAGTTAGTATCTCCGTTTATATTCTATAATTTCAAATTTAAATATAATTGGTTTGACATTAAAATTGTACTTGACAAGTCTCATCACAGCCGCACTCAAGAATCAATTGAACGGGTGAATGGATGGATAAATCAAAAGACTAGCTAATGGCATTACAATTTTCAATAAAGAAAACCGTGCCTTAAACTCGAGTAAGCTGTTAACTAATTCAAAATATATGTTTTAATAAACAATTTATTTCGTAATGTAATATGCTTAAGTATTGGAACATCATCGTATGCGACAATATTTAGTTTTATTGCGTAGACAAAACTACCTTCAAAAGGTATAACTAACGACGAAATAGAAATTTCAAGTCAGAGAAAAATATTGAAGCATTATTTAAATAATAAGTACCTAAATGTTTGAATTAAATACAGAATATAGCGTGTTGAATTTCTCCATGTCAAAAAGAATTATAGAACAGAATGAAGTTGCAAAAAAAAAAAAAAATTAAGATAATGAATAATTACGCGAAGCCTCGGGATAAAGAATCAAAGTTTCAATCGATGCAACTGAAAAACTGGCTGTGGCACTAAACAATTTATTTTCATTGAAAATGTTGTAAATTTCGAAATATCGTAGTATAATAATAACTAAACGAAAAAATAATATTTTATATTGTGCATCTATTTTATTAATTTCAACTAACCTAACTTTTCATTAAATTAAGTAATAAAAACAACAAACTAAGTAGTAAAGCAATCAGTGTTTTATTTAATATTTATTATAATTGATCACCAATTTTGGTAAAATGATGTCAATGGCCTGTGATAGATGTACATTTGAACATTTGAGTATAAAACGTATTTTTTTTTATAGTATTTACCTATATTGTTTTGGTAAATGACGTTGTTCACTATCACCAATGTTCATTATCCACCGTAAAATAATTATTTTAGGTACTAAAAAATAGAGTTTAATTATTTACTTTAATTAAAAATGTGTTATTTTAATAGTAAAAAGTTAAGAAATACTAATGTATAGGTTTTTAGCTTTAATATTTCATTTTATTTTAATTAATAACTAAATGATAAGCATAATGCAAATATATATTTAATAAAATATATTATAATATGTTATAAATAACTCATACTATAAAGTTAAAATATATTATTATTATTGTTTGATTGAAATAATTTCAAAAATATTGCATTATGTCATAACAATATTCTTTGGAAGTAGACATTTTGAATGCATTCTGTTCTGATAGAATGCTTTGCTTATTTTAGCCTGATGATAGTGTTGATGATGAATGACGATGAAACATATGATACGAGAATTAACTCACAAATAGGTAATATAACGTATTACAAAACAAACATTACATAAAATAGGTAGATATATATTAAACACTATACAACATTATGTGATACGTAAAAAATATTTTTACATTTTTATATTAAAACATTTGAGTCATTTTTCATAAATATATCATAATAAATTGTGTACAAATAAATCGATTAATATCTCGTTGTATGTATTATGGGTTTATAATAAAACCCATAAACTTAATATTTATCTGTCAAAGTTCAAATGGTTACACTTATAAATTATAATAAAATATATTATTAAATTATTTCTTAACAATAATAATTTATGAAATCATGATATATATTCACATTGTAGGAAAACATTACAAATCATAGTACTCAAGAGTTGAATTTAATTGCAAACTTGAAGTATAAATAATAATATAAACTATTTTATTATGTATCTCTATCTATGTACATATCAAAAATAAAATAGAGATAAAACATTATTCCTTGTGATTTATCTAATCTAACCTACTATTATCGTACATCGATAATTTTTGTAAAATCACATTAATATTTTAGATTATATTCTGACAAATACAAAACATAGTTATAACTACTTATAACTTATATTTTTAAATGCTGTCAACAACAGTGTTATTTAAGTGGCTAAAATATAATTGTCAAATGAACCAGGTTTTGAGTTATGCGAATTTTTGACAGCTACAAGTAATTTATATTGTTCAATATTTGCTTTGACAGTAATATAGTACATACTTATATATTATATACAAATATGTATGTATATATTATACTTATGTATTTATTAGTTTTGTTGTTTTATATTACTGTAAATCATGTCATTCTACTACTTGATACTTCCATGTTTTACTGCGCTATGACTACTAAACTATGATAGGTATTGCCAGTTTAATTTATTGAATACATCAATCAGAAATTTTTCATGCACCGTTTGCACTTAGTTTGTTTCAAGTAGTGTAAAAAAATCACTTATTCATTATATTTTGAGTTCAAACTGAACCCTTATAAGAGCGTTGAGATGGGACGTAACTTAGAATTACAAATAGTTAAATTACAATAATTATAATACTTACTTTTTTTGATGTGCATGCATTGTCGAGAATTAACGTCACGACCAATGTCACGCGGAGCGCCGTCGATGACCAGTCTGGTCGCATGGCACTGCCGCTAGAGAAGCGGTAAATCGATCGAGTTTCTTCGATATTGATACAAGGTTGTTTAATAGATAAAGTTAGCAAAAAAAAAAAAACAACCCTAGGAGTCACATTGTTTGATTACAAGACCAACCACCGACAAAGATATTTACGCACTGAGGAAAACACAAATTCATTATTATTACAATATTGGCATTATACGGGTTCGGTATACTTCGTTCAATTGCTTCCTACTTAGCTACGGCTGAACACGGTCCGCGCGCTCAGACGACAATGGGAAAATTAACGGTCGTCTGAATGGTCATGGTAGATTTTTATCGACGGAAGACCTATCGCTTGGAACAGACGTGTAGGAAACGCAAAGTGGAGTGGCCTGGAAGGGGAGTGTGTCTTTGATAGAGCGTAGCATCTGTTGTCATCCGTCATGAATATTGCATTATATTGTAAACCGTAATGTTATTATACTTATTATACTTATTAGTAACATTGTCATACGGGTAAATCGCATAATATTGTAATTTCCGTACCTACACATAAATTACGTTCGCTGAAGGCTCTAATCTCTTCGACCGAGTACCAGATTATTTCCCATCCCATCCTGCCGGGTTATGCATTGCAAATTTTGCGAGAAATGCATAATATTTTTCCTGTAAACTGACAACTCGTTTGCGTACAAGTATAAAATCTCATTCCCAGTTTAGACTTCTATTGTAACGTTAAGTATCTAATGCAAGATAAACATACCTATAAATTGAATTGAGTAGGTATAACAAAGTTACAATTTTTGTCAGTGAAAATTTGGCATGTTTTATGAGTTATTAATTATTATTGTATATTTTTATACACCTATTTACAGTGTTCTTTGTACATTTGAAAACAGTGAAACGTTTAGATATATTTAAGAGCAAACATTAAAAATTTGCGTGCCAACAGGTCGCAAAAAAAGGTAATTGTACGCAGACGGATATCACCCGTATGAAGTCCAATCACAAATCTATAAAGAAAATAACTGATATAAAAGAGATCTAAGAGCCAAAATTGTCAGAAAAAAACATAGCATATAATAAATCTTAGTTCATCAATACCCATTAATAGCGAGAGAGACAAGGAGAAAAAATACGTTTAACAAAAAAGAGAACAACATATTTAGAAAATGATAGCATACACTTTAGTTCCCGTAACATTATGCACAGGTATTGAATATTTCTTTCAGTGTTGGCATTTAGTAACCTATAGGATGGAATAGCAGAAGTGCAGTTCACATATTATACTAATATGTTTATGAGTTGAATCATCCTTCAACGAGACCTTGTGTCTTTCATACCTATTACCTACATTTTTTCACGTCCTGAACGATTAAACACCCGCATGAACCGACGTCCGCTAAATCAACGACTACACGCAATTTATCCGGAATGTAGCTGCAGCCGTTAGCCGTGAAGATGGACTAGTTTTTGATCGCGATTTTTGTAGTTTAATATTTGCATAATTATTATCTAATATAATAGTACCTATGATATTAATAATTATATTACATAAATATATATGAACGTAATCCTAGTCCCGAGATGGCGAGATTGTCACCTGCAATCGCGCAACGAGGAAAATGTATTTCTGATAGTAAAGTTCAAAACGATTTCCACGGTTTTTATTTATTTGGTTTTGTCTTACAATAATCAATATACTTGATAGAGATAATAATATTCCTTTGGATCAACATCTAATAACGAACTTGAAAGAAAAAACGTATTTATAAGACGTATTATTCCATTTTGTGCTAAAAACATAAGCGCAGTTAATAAAAATATATTATATAGGTTTCTATTAATCAATTATATAATTAATGCAGTAAAGCATTAATGATATATTACCTATAATAACATTAGTGTCGTCGTTTGTAAGGGGATGGCAAGGTAGACATTTTCCTTTGTCTAATGTTAAAAGCAGCTTGATAGGCTAGTCCCCGATTGTTGCCGTTTAATCATTATCCGTGAAAAATGCATTCATATTTTATAATATTTCTCAAAAATATTATACTGTGTAATTTTTTGTCACAATGATAAATTGTCTATTAATAATTAATAGTTGGAATAATGGAATATATACGAAAATCGGTTCTTTTGCTTTCCCGACGTGACACCTTGCCACAGAGACTTGTTGTGCTACGGGAATATATAGAATTAGCATGGCTTTAAGCCGAACAGAGTATAGTCGATTAAGGACGGGTGTATATGAGTTGGTGTGCTGTGTTAAAAAAAAAAAAAAGAAGAAGATTATCGACAAATCAGTTTTATATATAAGTACCTAAATCTAATATTAGTAATTAAAATTCCATATAGTTTAATCACAGAGTTGATTAAATTAAGTCTAATGTAGTAGTTATTTAGTTAAATACGTTTCATTTTAAAGATAATTGATTAAAGAAAAAATATCTAAATTATAAAATATACAAGGTGACAAAAGTAATTTGATAAAAATGTATGTTGAAATGTAGTTATGAGCGTAGTAAAAAGATTTTTTTTTTTTAATTGTCTATTTGGGATGGTCAAACATTTTGTTCTCCTCTATTGAAAACTGAAATGACACCACTGTAATATAAAATATAGTAAGAAATTCTTTTATTGAAAAACATATCAAAATCTGTTTATTAAAAAAAAAAAAAAAAAATGTATACATAATTTCCAGTCAAAAAAAAAAACTACATTTTTTTTATCGTTCTAATTTTTCTAGTTTTTCTAGTTTTTGAATAACAGCATGTATTTTACCTTTCATATTCTAAAATAGAATATTTTTTTAAGTATTTCGATACACAAACATGGAAATTCGGATTAGTAGTTTAAAGTTATATAAGTGGCTACATAATAATTGCAGACAAATTATTCAGATCAATATATAAATTTAACAATGTTGTGGACACAAGTGTAACGTTGTCATAATACTAATTGCGGACGTCAAGTTAATAAAAACATTGCGGGCATAAATATTTCCCTTCACCACTTTTGTAGGACTTAGGACAAGATATTAAAACATGGGTAGGTGGGCTTAAAAATATTTCTGTCTCCAAAGAGTAATTGTTTTTTCTTAAAATATGTGACCTTGCCATAAATTTTGAATATTTTTTGATTTGTGAATATTATAGATTTTGTGGCAAAAATATTTTTATTCACTTTGTCAGATGACAAAAATGGAAGCCCGAAAAATGTTTTTTAAAAGTTTCCCTTTTTTATCCCTATAATATCATTGAGATTATAGAATAGATTATTCTATAATAAATGCTAATAATATATACTTTAGTTGAACCTAATGGTTGCATTAAGTATTGCAACATATGCAATAAATATTTTTATACGGTCGTCTCAAATGCACTAACGATCCTAATGCTAATAAAATAAATAATCAGTCCAATAATCGTCAATATCAAACAATAATTGCCCAACGTCCACAATCTTTGTTAAACTCATAATATAATAAAGGTATTATAATGTATTAAATGAATAATAATTAGAAATTAAAGTTAAAATTTAAGTAATAAATTAGTATGATAAATTTGTGTCCACAATTCGCATGTTATCTTTTTAGATTTCGTTAGCAACTCGAATGGTTTTTATTAATTTATTCGCAACTAGTAAATACTGATATAAGTATTTTAAGTTTAAATAAGCGTTGTAATAGATTAATATTTTATGGAATATCCCCGTGCCTCTTTATTCCACTCACTAAAACTTTAAATACTTATAACCCATAAACTACTTGTATGAATTTTGATTCTTGTATATTAAAATACTTTTAAAAAAAATTACTCTAAAATATTAAATAAGAACGTAAAAAAAACAAACTAACGATAAACAATATTTAAAAATAATATATATTTTTTAAAAATGTTGTTTTATTTTGACTAGAAATTATATATAAACAAAATATTTTCAAAAAAATGAATATATTTTGAAATAATAAGTATTGTTCAGTAAATAAATCAACCTATATTATACATTAAAATATGCACTGCGTGTCTAAACTTAATTTCTCTAAAATAAAACCATCGATAGTTATTATTTAATAATACTTATATAGCATTGATATAATATCAATGGTATTTATTTATTTATTTTTTTTTGTATTGCTAATGTATTGACAAATAACTACTATTAGTATAGTTAGTAAAATAGTTTATACCTACTTATTTACTATTATACAATTAATTCATCAAAGCCATAGTTTCAATCAATTTTAAGAAATCATACATGCAGTTGTACATTCATTATTGACTATTGTCCATAAGATTAATGTATTTAATTTTTAATTTAAATTAAAAAAATAAATAAATACATTTATTTATGTAACAAATAATAATAAACAATAATAATATTCGAATTGGAAAATCAGAAAAATTAGGTACTTTGAGAAGTTATGACTATAGCTACGAAATAATGAATCAGACTAAATTCTTTCAACAAACGTGACTTGTTTAAAGTACCAAGTCCATAAATTCAAACTAAAATATTATTGTTCCTTGTTTTGTACAATCAAGAATGTAGTGAAAATTAAATTGAATCAAAACATTTTTGGTATATATATATATACAGTACACTATACACATTACACATAATATACTGTACTTTTAGGATTATTATGATTTATGACTACTATGACCAAAATGACGGAATCATTTTTAAATTAAAAATTTTAAAATGTTTAGTAAGATTTTTACTAAAATTGAGTCATAGTAGCTATAACTGCAGGGCTTCAAAACGTTTTTATAACGTTACGAGTATAACGTTAAACGATTCAAAAAACGATTGAAATCGATAACGAATAACATATCGGAAAACGATAAACGA
>VUJU01000310.1:0-123479 GCA_009835225.1 Aphis craccivora | reverse complement strand
CTGTATTTATATGCAAAAAATATTTTAGAATTTCAAAACTACGAAAAGAATATATATCAAGTATATAAATACCTATATAACCAATTCATAACAATTCTTGAGCGATTCTGTAAAGTTTTTAAAGATGATCAAATAATAGTTAATTATTTGTATTGATCTGTCACGTGAAAGATTAAAATGGCATATTAATAATAAACTAAATTCAGTGTTATAGACGATATTCAGATAACCTAACTATAAATTTAACCGCTCGACCTTTCCGACTTAAGATCAAAATTAGTCTGTATAAATTTAATGAAATGTTTCAATTCAAATGATAACTATTTTATTTAATATACTATAAAATATGATAATTACTAAAGTATACTTATAATGTTCACTCGTTTATGGAAAAACTAATCTTGATATATAAGCTGTTACCTAACCAAACCCATAATAAAACGATATATTTATTCAAAATTATAGAATGTCAAGTGTGCGTATATTTAAAAATCCAGGCCATAATTATCATTTAATACGCATCACAATGATAATTATTAAACTAATTAAATTTATAGGTTTATATATCATCTACAGCGCTTTTAAATCCGTCTATGTACGACAACATATACTAAGTCCTGCGAGTGTGTTTTGGAGGACGGAGTGTTCAAGCGGTGTATAAATAACGATAGAAATAATATCACTATATTCTACAGGGTGATTCATCAGACATGTTTGTCCTTGCTTGTCCTTTAATAAGATGAACTATTCAAATTCTGATACATGACGTTTTTAAACATTTATATAAACAACATATTTTAGAATTTTTGAGATTGGTTGTACTTCTTATAAGCAGTGTCCTGTGGCGATACAAACTACTTTTACTTCTGTTTTTCAGACGAGAGCTCCGTTTTTATACTGTATTTTTTTCGAAAACGTAGCCAATTTAAAATTCGAACAAACTGTTGTGTACTGGACGTGTTAAATATGTTTTATTCGAACGATAATGTTATAATAGTCCTCATAAACGTTCGTTTAAAAATAAGATATTATACGTGTCGGACAGTTTTTATATAAAAATCATAGACCATATTTTGACGGACATCGTCGGACATTGACGAGTGGACGTTTTTAAACATCGCCATCACGGCAGTCCTCGGATGCGCGTCGGACGAAATGACGGAAAAGGTGGGCGAGCGCTGTCAGTGAATATCAGTATACCCTGTACACGACATAGTAATACTATATATAATACTATGTAGGTATATTATATACGCGGAAATCGAAAAAATACCAGTCGGACTAGTAAAGCGATCGTCTGGTCGTACCTGCCCGACGAACAGGAATCGTCGTCGGACCGGGTAAAAAAACGCGGAAACCGCGTTAACTCGTACGCCCGTGTATGCGCGCGCTAGCGTGTGTGTGACGACGGACGGCGACAAACCGGTATATGCAATAATATAATGCCGATGCGTGCCACGACGAACGCGCAACAAAAAAAAAAAAAATACATTGCCGACAAGTACGCGCGCGACTGCTGCACGACAAGTCCGGTGGTAGTGGTCAGCGTTTTCCGCACGAAACGCCGCCGTCCTCCACCACTCCTCCTCCTCCGGGCCCGACCACCTCCAACTACTCGACCGCCGCCGCCGCCGCCGTCGAAACTCGATATCCGTTTTATTATTAGAGTATACATCTCGATCGCGATTTAATAGTCGTCGCAGTCGCAAGTCCCGTCGCGCGCAACACGTATCACAGCCGTCACTCGACACGCGACCACCGACTCCCGACGCCGTCGAACCGTATTATTGTATCGTACTCAAAGTCGGGTTTGGCAAAGTCATTTGCGGGAGTAGTAGTGAAAAACCGCCGTCGTCGACCGTTTTTTTTTTTTTTTTTAATTTTTGCCTGCCGGGTGTATAACGCGACCGCGTTTTCTTATTTTTCCGCAGAAGCAGCGGCAAGACACGTAACGATGTCCTCCACGACAGCGGGTCAGTCCACGTCCGGTTCCGCGGGCGTGTCCACCAACAGCGTGCTGGAGAAGCTCGGCCTGTTGCTCGTCGCCCTGGTCGTGCTCCGCCTCACCCGGGCCGCCATGAAGTTCGCGTACAAGCACGTTCTCGGCCCGTCGGCCCTGTGCCGGGGCACCGTCGACTTCGTCAAGTGTGGCAAGTGGGCCGGTACGTATCCATCCGTTCAGCAGATAGCGACGACGCTGCGATCCGGTGGTGTTTCGTCCCGTCGACTCGATAGTAGTAGAAGGTTTGGACCTGGTTTGCGGCGTTCGGCAGTTACGATTTTCCGCGGGGGTCTCGCGTCGACCAAAACGGGCGAACGGTGTTCACTCGTTTTGGATTTTACGGCGTTTTAAACGTTTACGAGCGAACGACGAGCGACACGAATGTGTTTAAACACACAATTAAATAATTGTAGTTCGCGCATTCGCTCGTCGACATATTTTGTGCTAAACTCGCGGGATTGAAACTGTCGAACGTATACGGTTATCTGTGCGTTTGTGGCGTGACCGCGGTGTCGACACACACGCGCCTGAATGTCGACGTCCACGGCTGAATGCTCACGATAATTCGATTGATAAACGGCGATTGATTCGTTCTGGAAAAATGTCGAAAATAATCGAGTCGAGGGACGTAAAACGACGCCACTGCGCAGCGTTGTATAATATTTACATTTTACATTATTGTTTTACGCACCGAACGCGAGTCGACACGCAACAAATCGCAAATATTCAGTGGCAACAGTGACATAATGTTATTAATATTTATATGATTATACTGCAGTTAGGACTTAGGACGTCGTGCTATACGATCGACACGCATACAATACGAATCCACATCACACGTTAACCGATATCAACAATTTGTTATCGTAGACGGAGTCATTTACACGTAAACGTTATTATTTATTGTTATCATTTTTTTTTTCATGTTTGCTCAAGTGGCTTTTTTATCGGTAATTTTTTTTTTTTACGTGAACATTAATTATGTTGGGAACCGCCGCCGCCGCCGCTAATACTATTCCACTCATTTTTGTACGGCGGTGTCGGTCGGACAGTCGTCTGCGTACGCGTCCCTATATCAATATATCCAATACGATTTGTACCCACTCGGTAGTGTTATATACAGTTCTCGTACTATTATAATAGGTGTGTAGTATGTGTGCCTCAAAAAAATAATAATAAATCGATATGCTTAGTGCTAGACATTATGATAATATGAGGTATGATAAATCGATATATTTTATCTTTGGAAACGCATGTTATTATAGTATTATACGCTCGTCGTGTTGAAAACTCGCTCGTTTCGTATAGCGTATAATACATAGAGATAGGCCGAGGGCAAAGGTCTGCCGGAACTCGAATCGTAACATTATAATATAATATAATATTTTCATTTTACACGTACAACATTAAATCAGTATAATATTATATGTAAAATATATATTTTGTGTGCCGGCAAAGATTGCAGAATGAAAAAAAAAATAAATAACCGTTCGCGAGTATATAGACGAATAGACGTCGAAAATACCGTTGGTTTTCGACGACCGCGATTTCGAGTACGCCGAGTGAACTTAACATAATTTCTTATAATTCGATAGCCATTTGCTGACTATAAATCGTAAAAAATAGTCGTGCCGCGTGCGTCGTAAAACTGTATCACAAAATTATTTCATTCAATAAAGAAAATTATATTGTGTACTTCGATAGCCGCTGCCACAATACATTATTGTGAATGACAATGGTACATTGTAAACAATTATAATATTATTATTTACGGAATAAAAAATAATATGTGAATTATACGACTGTTTTCGTTTATGGACAATTTTTGACATATTTCGAATTGTAGAAATATTATCTTTTCAAGTAACACGATAAAAAGCACGTCAGCATAACATACATTTTAAATATTCGTTTATCGTCAATATTTATTAATACTGCAGTGTTGCAAGTTTTTTTCATATATTTTTGGTTGGAAATTAAAAGATGATTATTCGAACAATTATTTTAAATAATATGTATTTTATTCCGTTTATCCGTATCAAATTATAAACATTCATTTTAAAACCGTCTCAAATATACTTAGAGTATTAATTAAGACACATATTCGAATAATTCATCAATCACTGTTCTATGCACTGGTCGAGCAGCTTTGTACGAGTATAAATGATAACATTACGAATTATTCGTACCCAATATAATAATACTATTAAATAATGAAAAAATATATAAACCAATGTATATATATATATATATATATATATTGATATTCAATCAGTCACCATGTATAAAGAGTTAATATTTATTAACCTCCGTTGACACGTCGAATTTTTAATTATTAACAATAGGTACGTATGCGACTTTTTTTAATCGAAACTTATGCACATAAATTATTAATATCATTCGAATTACGTTCTAATATATTCGACTTGCTCGGCGTTTCTATCTGACACATTCAAAAATATATCTCTGTCGTGGTCACTTGTTTTGCGCACTCGAAATAAAACGTGACGAATGAGTAAGAGACTCTTATAACATAATACAAAATAATAATTTATTATACAAACGACCGCGGTCGGTAAATGTGAATCATTATACTATTGTAAAAACGTTGTAGTCCCGTAACCGCCCTACATATTCGAGAATAATGATTTTCAACTACAGTGTTATAATATATAATATGATATGATAATAATAATATGTGCCTTTGTATAGTGTGAGTTTATTCTGTTCGTCAAAATTGTTTTAAAACAGAGTATCTTATTATCTCGTCGACCGTTCAAAATCTCTTCTATAGGCAACTGTATTTTGACAATATTTCATAACCGCTGTAAATTTTTAAAGAACTTGATTTTATAATAATATTAGGAATTATTAAGATGATTGATAAAATTATAAAACCGAATTAATTAAAAATGAATCGAATGTGAACGACTTTCAACAGGTTAACTGCAGGAACTAAAATTCAACTAATTCATCACAATTTATTCACAGATAAAGTTTCCCGACCGGTTAGGTTCTAGGTAGTCGAGGACTATAATATATTAATAAAAGATACACAATTATACTTTGTTTATTACTTCATTAGTGCCTATATAATATATTTACTGAAATAACCTTCGAATAACATAATATTTTTCTTATAGTATCATACCATATAGTGTTTTTTTTGCGCTCGAGTTGTAGTGCTGCCGCCTATAAGTCATAGTTTACACTTATTAAACTTAACAGTATTAATTGAATAAACCAAAACTAATTCTAAACAGTCAAATTAATTGATGCAATGAAGCTAAGTTATCAAAAAATCGTTTGCCTCCACAATTTATTTTTCTATACTTTATACATTCCGTTTATTACATAATACTATTCCCTACCACGGAGACGATGTGACTATTTCCAAATTAATTTGGTTTTTATATCAAAAATAATAATATCATCTAATTAATTCGAAAATGTTCGAAAGAAAATTGTTAATTTACATATATTATAAAATATGTACACAATTATAAATATTAAAATATTAGAATATTAGAATTATATTATGAATAATACAATAGTTTCCTAGTAATTATTTTTTTACTACCGTATGTATCGATGCATTCAAACCGGTTTTTTCTATGATAATTTAAAGCATAGATGCATATTGGCATATTGCATTAGATGCAATATAATATGGTCAATTCACTGAAATACTGAAATAATATTTTTAGATTATTTGAATAATATTTTTTTTTCTACAGCATTTTAATTTTTATAATGTGTTAATTAATGTTGTATGTATAAATAGCTACTAATTATTAATAAAATAAGATACTATGAATAAAGAATTACTGAATTATATAATCATAATTATTTCTAATGCAATTTATTTAAATTTTGTTAAAATTTTATTATTAGCTTAAAGTGTTATTTAAATAATTACTGTACTTAAAAAACAAAATTATAATAATGTCTTAGTATTTTAATTTTATTCGATTCCTATTTTATTTGCATTAATTTTTAATATGAATGAATTATATTGATTTCTTCAAATTATTAAGTTTACAATCAACTGTAACTTATAAATACACATTATTTTTACAATGTTTTTTGCCACCTGAGACACATTTTTTACGAAGTAATACAGGATATATTTTCGACGGATGAGAGATTTTTTAAAATTTATCAACGTACTTATAATGTGGGCTGGAGAGAAATGTATTTCAAATAATAATATTATTCCTCTATAGACAATTTGCACGTATGTATTTGTCGGTATCAATATGTGAGAAAATGAATACACATTACTAGTTACTACATTACATACATTATATAGTATATACATACATTTACTTACATTACATAGTCTATTTATCGTAACAGTGCATCACCGATTCATTAGAATATTAGATGGTTACCACGATACGAGAATAAACTTATATATTAATCAACTTACCTACGTGTGTAACTATTGTAACATTTGTAACTAATGTGTATTATATTCGCATGTCAATTACCGATTATTAAAACTACTATAATTGTATTTTTACAAAATAATTCACATTATTTTATATTTTTAAAATTTATTTTATTTTTTTTTTAGAGTAAGTATTCTGTTTTTGACAATCAAATAAAAAAAAATCTTTATATAATATATTATAAATACTTTTTAGATTAAAAGTATAAAAAATGCAGTCCCTAAAATATTCAAATTTTCGTACTAAACACATGCCACAGATAGTCTCAAGTAGGTAAAATCTAAATTAATGCTCTATAAACTAATACCAATGCTTATGGTATTCTTTATACAATAACACATAATATAAATTAAATAACAATATTTATAAATATATTATTTAATGACTGTGAAAAATAAATTATTATTAATTTACTCTAATATATCATTAACATATTATTATTAAATATTATATTTTACCCTTTTAGTAATAAAGCAATGGCTTTAAAGTAGTGCTGTAATATTTTATCAATATAAAATTATAAAGAAACTTCAAAAACAAATCAAATAATAAAATAACTATATTTGAGTAAAATAAGGTAGTACTTAGCATTTAATTTTATTAAACATTTATCCATTGTGGAAATACGTAGAAATATAACTATTACTAACAACTAAACTCCGTAAGAAACGAGAAAGAGCTAGTAACTATTTTTGTTTTCATATATACCACAGAATATATTCCATGTATATACCACAAATTTATTACAACTAAGCTGAAAATAATAAATATAAGTTATTCCCAATATCAATAAATAATAATAACTATAATAAGAGTAACTACACAAAATATTGTTTACGGTTTATCTGTGTAGAATGTAGATAATAATTAAAATGTGGTTTGGAAAAAAACCATTAAAATATTATTTAAAAATGTGAAAGTATAAAATTATACATAATATTATTATAAATGTTTAATTAGAATAACACACTTTTAAATTTCGTACTACACACTGCACTTTTCGTACTACACACAATTTTAGGGACTGAAAAAATGTATATTCTATCAAAATTAAAAAAAAAAAATACTAAGAAAATTAGTGTAGACAGTTGATTAGGTTGTGTATATAACTTTTGTGTTGACAGTTGTATGTACAACTCTGCAGTATAATATCTATAATATATAATGCATTATATTGTTTATACTATTGTAAATTAGTAATATACTTGTAGGTATTTATTTTATTTAAAACAAGTGAAATTCAAGATTCTCTTAATAAGTATATCCCTGGAATCTTTTTTTTAAAACCGGGAACTCACTCTGCTATAGGTATAGTAGGTTTCAAGTGGATCTCGTGATAGCATAGTAATACAAAATTACAAAAATAGTATAGTAGGTTTCAAGTGGATCTCGTGATAGCATAGTAATACAAAATTACAAAAATTTAAAATATCATCCAACTAATAATGGATGCGAGTCATGGAATAAAAGATTTAGTCATATACTCGTAGTTGAAGAAAAATACCCATTAATTTGAAAATTAATTATTGAAATAAAAAATGAACTGTCAGCAGACCGTGTGACATTAATTCTAAAAAATGTAGGAGTGTCCAAAACGAAATGTTTTAAATCGAAAACCGCTCATAAAAAAAAAAAAAAAAAATTCATAATAAAAATAAAAATCTTATGAGAACGATTAAATGCAAAAGAAATTGAAGTGAACATATTTTTGATAAAAAATATCTTTCAATTTGAGAAAACGACTGTAGACAAAAAAATACTATAAATGTTGTTTTTATATTTTATATACACACATATATATTTTTTATATTTTTTAACATATTTCAATATAGTTAATCGAAACAATTTTTTTTTTTGTTTTTTTTTTTTTTGTTATTATTATCATTATTGACATTTTAACGACTATATTTATTATTATATGTATGACTAAAGTTACTTCATTTTTTATTTATAGATACTAATTTACAATATTATATATTATATTATATAATTTCTTGTTTTTTTTTTTTAAAAATTTATGTAGACATTTTAATATAAATTTATTATAATTTATATTATTATTTATATTTATTTTTTATTATATTTTTTCCGATTGTTTTTCGTGGAATTATTTTTTAACAACATTAAAATTCTGTATTGATAACTATATAAATGCTTAGCATAAACTAAATTAAAACGTTGTTTTATCTTAGACTCTTAAATAACACGAAAAATCCATTTCAAATTGCATTAAAGTAGGTAATTGTTTAAAATATGAGATTTCCAAAAACATTCACATTCCCGGAGACATTAATGACGGTACCTACAGATACTTTAGTATCAACATACAGTCGTAAAGTAAAAAATATGACGAAATAATAATTAATGTGCAAACTGTGCACTATATTATGTATAAGTAGTTACACACTTCAGTACGTGTTTAGGTTATTTCCTGTCAGTTACCAACATTAGTTATTAGGATTTTTAGACTTTTTATCAAACACGGGGATCCTTGTTAAACAGCCGCTGCCCGATAACAGCGCCAGCATCGTGCAAGTCGTCTATTGGGCGCAGGGTCGGAGGATGGGGTGTGGAAATCGGCGATGGGTTGTGAAGTCAGCTTGGTTCTGTCTAGTTACCTTGGCCGTCGTCCATTCTTTCGAACGTATTGCGCGCGCGTGTGTCTTTATACGTGTTCGTCTCATTGCGTTATAAGTGCCGATCGATATATCCGAGTTTTCGTGAAATACGTCATAGGACGCGTGCGTGCGTGACGTTCGTTTCCAATTTTTTTTAAAACGTTGAAATAATAAGAACAATAAAGTTGTTACACTACATGACATCGACGTCTAATTTCACCTGTTAATTTACGCTTTGCGTATGATTTGACTGTTGTTTTGTTGTGAGTATTTTTCGAGTACATAATATTATTATTAAACCGAATCTAACTTTGCGTTTTACTGTCACCTCCGTGTTCGTATACATACAGTCATACAGACTTATTTAGCGATCACTTTATCAATCGCTATCTATATATATATATTAGCATACAATATATTATCACAGTACAAAAGACAACCGCTGTAGCGCCACGACACGACATCGAATTCGAATTCCACCTATTGACTGCAAACTATAAGATTTTGGTTATTACTATTATTTAACGCTTTTACTATATTATATACTTGGGGCTATTGGTATTAAAGATTTTGATATGGACAATACTGTCAATGAAAGTGACAACAACTGTAGTACATCGGAGGTAAATACGGACGGAGGTAAATACCACGAACAAATCAACCGTCTCAATATTTTATCTGTACCTATAATTACTATTGATAGTGACGATGACGATGACGAGACATGTCATAATAATGATACAAATATTATAATTATAGATTCTGATGACGATTTAGAGGAGACTGAACAAGTGAATCGGAAAATGTTAAACCGAAAAATTGGTGCATTTAAGTATAAAATGAGACGCACTTTAAATTTAATGTTAAGATATTATGCTCACTATATACCATTTGACGAGTTATTAAATATTGAAGATAAACTCGGTAGTCTTAAACGCGTACGCAAAAACGTTAATCGTACGCTAAGTGCAGAATCCACATCACGACCACCAATGTCAAAAGATCAGTGTGTAAGTAGGGTACAGACGTTGCGGCGTAGGTACTTCGATGCCATTCAATTAGCCCATTGTTTATTATACATTGTATCTAATTATAGTTATCTCGTATACCCAATGTCTGAAGATTGGCCATTTATGAACGATATTATCTTGAAACGCGATTTTGATTTATCAGTTAATCGAGGTCCCGATGGAGAAATAGAATCTCATGAGTTGGATTTGTTTGTCCAGAATATCGATTTTAGCGATAGCGAATCTTCAAATAGTGAATTCGAAACATCGACATCTTATAATAAAATTACACCTGTATGTTCTAATCAACTAATCAAAAATGAAGATAGCCATATTAAGGCACGTCGTAAAGAACGATTACAACAGCGTCAAAAGCTACGAAATCACTTCAAAAAAGTCTATCATCAGTGTTATAGTGGTGATGTTCAATCACAAGCGTCATCAAAAATGAGACATTGTGAAAAGAAAAACAAATTAAGCAACAATAAAGCTAGTGTTAAAAATTCTACAGCTACGTCATCGCCTTATTTATCGCCAAATAAAAATGTTACTGTTAATAAAGTGAATGTAGAAGTTATTCAGTTAGATACAAGTGACACCGAATATAGTGGTAGTTCATCAATAGATAAACGTGATCTATACCATAAAAATCTTCAAGAGCGTTTACGCAAAACAGCTTGTCAAACCCAACTAAAAAATAGTAATTTGTCATTTTTAGAAAATAAATCAACTTGGGACGTACCATTATCTCGGTTAGCGCTAAAAAACAAACAGGAAACATTTGAACAAGATAATAATAGTAACCAAAATGTACCATCAACATCTATGATGGGACAGGTTCCTAAAACAAAAATCCATGTCGGCGAAGCTCGAAAAGTATCCGAACTCGCATGTGCTGCTATAACAGAGCAAGTGACCGATATTGAAACGGGTACAGTGACTGATAGTCGTTATAATAAGATTGAAGTTGTTGAACCACTGCGTACCGACATCGATTGTGAAAATCAAAAAGTTAATAGTTCACACAATAGAAACGTTACTCTGAGGGAAACTGCTCAAACAATAGCAAAGGTGACGAGGGCTTTGTCATCGTCACACACTAAAATATTTCACAGTATCACAAGAATGGCTGATGCATTATATAAAACAACGATTGAACCGATTGTAGGAC
The DNA here is from genome assembly GCA_009835225.1 of Aphis craccivora. Taxonomy (NCBI): domain Eukaryota; kingdom Metazoa; phylum Arthropoda; class Insecta; order Hemiptera; family Aphididae; genus Aphis; species Aphis craccivora. Next base: position 112,224 of record VUJU01000310.1, on the reverse strand, counting down.
CAACGGAAGAAGCAAGGCCGGGAAAAGAAGACAAATCGGTAGAAATAGAAATTGTAGAAGAAAATTCAAACATAAAGTTTATGCAACAACACATACTAAATGACATTCAACAAATGTTGGACTCTATTTGGAAATTATTAAAGGACCCACTCCCCTCCGCCCGTGTAGAGTCGTCAATAACAGCCTTGTCAATTACTGTAGATGCAAGAATGCAATGGGCGGAAGAAGTGGCAAATAAAATAGTTTCTAGCCGACGAATAACTACATATCCACCATCTAATATACCCACTTCTGCCGCTCAGATTTCCATAATCGAGTCTCAAAAATCAACTCGGGACACACATCGAATTCACCTAAGCCCCAGCCGACTGTCGGACGACAACAAGTTGACAAGCCAACAGCAGAAACCAAGCTCTCCGGCTGTAAGTCAACATAAGCGACTTTCACCACCCACCATCGTCATTACTCCCTCACCTGACGACCCAGAATCTTTAATTACCGAGGAGCTTCCCCCCCGACGTAATAGAAGTCACGGGGAAATTGAAACCTGCGGTTTTTCGTCTTGCAAAAATACGAAAAACTTGTTGGCGCCGCCAAAAATTAATTGCCAGCGCCGTAGTCGCAGTCGGACCCGTGACCCCTATCGACCGCGATTTTGTTCACTGTCACCGCCCAACAGTCGTACGCACAACGTTTTCCTGGAACAGAAGCGAGAGAGGTCGAGATTACCGCTGACGGGGCCGAGATCACATGTTAATCTATCCGTAACCACAACCCCTCATCTACCGCCGACGCCGCAGCTGCCTTGTTCACCTCCCTCCACAAGTACCGACATTACCACGAGCACCGCTATAGCTGTCGTAACAACCGAAACGATCACCGAGCGATCTGATTTGTCAGCGCCACCGTCACCGCCAGAAGCGCTTAGGTCGACCCTGCTGCCGACGTCGAACGACGACGACGGTACTGCTAGTTTTTCACAGACGGCACTCGCGTTACTAGAACTTTCCGGACAGTCACCGATATCCGACCAAACAGTCGACACTCGTGTTGTTGACAACCAAACTCCGCAGACAACCGCTACAGCTAACACTACCACTGTAACCTCCGCCGCCGCCGCCGCCGCTGACTACAACGAATTAATGTCAAACAGCGGTGTGTTAGCAACCACCGCTGTCGGCGGTGGCGGCCTCGCAAGGAGTCCGGCGACAAAGCGACAGCGGTCCCGCGATAAGAGCAATTCGCCATTGAACGCGCGAAAACTCAAGCTGTCATCATCTGAAGACACCGAACAACAACCCGACAAATAATAGCCGACGGTGATGTTTCGACAAAAACTGTAATTATTAGACAATGTGTATTTTAATTTTAAGAAATGTAAGTTAGATTTAGCTTTGTTTTTGATTTTTTAAATTTTTTTATGTACGGGAGAACGCGTCGTCTTGCTCGAGTCTAAACGAAGTATTATTATATCCGTGTACGTACTATTTATCATAAGTTCGCTTTCAATGATTTCATTGAATTTAAGATTTATTTGTTAGGTTACAAAAAAAAAAAAAAAAAATCAAACGTAATTTGAATAGTTATTAATTCGATATAATTAGCATAGTGTTTAAAACCACGGATTCGGAGTTTATTCTTCGAATTGGTGGCGATGGGATCGATATATTAAAAATTAGTGGGTCGCACTTAGGTCCAATTTTGGGACCCTGTGCGACGAGTAAGCTATAATAAAAATTCATAAGGAAAATTAATTATAAGTTACACACTAGCTAATAGAAATTGTACTATAGCTGCGAAGTCGGTTACAAAAAAAGAAAAAAAAAAGAAAAATTTTACCTACCTGAAAATATCAAATTACTGTGAATTGTTGATAAGAAAATTAATTTATAACAAACTAAAAATGTAGGTATATTTTTAAAATAATTTATTAAATAACTAAAATAATAATCTTCGTTTAAACCAATTCAATAATAATTATTATTATTATTACAGGCAGTATACCTACTCAAAGTTTAAAGTAATATTTATAAAAATTAAAATTAAAAAAAACTATGGGATATTTGATGATGGTTAAAAAAAAATCGAAAAACGCACCGACTAAGCAGCATATTAAGTTATATCTATAGAATTATTTTTTTATACACTTGTATTAAGTTTCACCATTAAATTGGTTTATATGGAAAAAAGCCGATAATTAATTTTAAGAGTTCGTGATATAGAATAGTCAGTAGATACTAAAAACGTGGAGTTTGTCGTAAATACGAATGCGTATTTATGTATTCGTTTTTACGCACATCATAAGGTTAATAATATAATGTACTATGTACACTGCATTAAACGCAGTATCTAAAATGCCTTTATTATGTAACATTACATTCACGGCCATTTACTATTTAACCAAAAAAAAAAAAAAAAGTAAAAACATAAAGAAACAAAAAAAAAAGAAAAAATTAAAAAAAACAATTGGTTTGAATAGTAGAATCTGTTAAGACGGCCGAAATGGCAATAGTGTAGATTTGAATATCGTTTTAAATTTTGGTTCTATTTTATTATGATATTGACCATTGTAGCGTTTGGCTAAGGTGCGTCTATATAATAATAAGTTTTAGTGACGTCTGATCTTTTGCCGGCGATTATGACTGATCGGCGGTGCTTTGGTCCGGACGTCATCGTCATAGAGTTTTTGCGATCAACCTTCGTAAAAAAATTATAAAAAAATAATTTACAGAATGTTTTTAGAATATTATTTAAGCTTTTTGATTAGTTTTTATTTCGTTTTATTTTGCGTATTTCCAATGCGTAACGTTTCGGTTTCAATTTCCAGCACTTGCAGTAGTCACAAAGTAAATTAGGTTAGACATTATAATAATAATGTTATTTATTTTTTACGGTATTTAATAAAAACGTTAGGTATTAGCTTTTTTAGGATTATTAAATAGCCAATGATGAACATGGACGACGACGCACAGTTCTGAGGCAATGCCAATGTGAGTCAGAAGTCGCTGACTACGCGTTTTTAAACAACAAGACATTAAGCCTGTAGTGTCGAAAAATATGGCAGAACAATATAGCAGGTGTTATCAACAAAGTTACAAAAAAACATGTACATTAACGCCAGCCCGCTACTGTCGCAGAATACTGCCATGATTGGCGACCGTCCGCGTATCAGTGGGGTTGGAGCTCAATATATATATAGCTATTACACGATTAGGGTATTATAATATAACGCGCAAACATCATCCCTCATACTCCGTAGGTGTGTGTCGATTTGTATATTGTATGCGTGTATTACTCAATATCGTATCGGGTATGTTTTTTTTTTAATTGTTTTTTTCCCAAGTATTGTCCCCCTCCTACAAAGTATCGTTTACGAAAAAAGCATCACATTGAAGATCCTCAATATTACGTTATTAGTCCTTAAGCAAATACATAGATATATATATATATATTTTTTTTAAATCATATAAATATTTTTTCTACAGATGACATAATATTTTTGTATCGTGTGCCGTTATTATTTCAGTTATGTATTTTTTGTTTTCTCTTTATTGCGTGTCGAACACGTCCTCCGGGACGGGCTTGCGTCAAACATAATGCAAAAATGGCAGCCTAGTAATCCTTAGACGATCGACTTATATGTGTAAAATGTGCGTTCGCGCGCCGCGTTCTGTTTAAAGTTGTGACAGGCGCCACGGACGGGCTGGGCAAGGCGTACGCCCGGCAACTGGCGAGCCGCGGCATGGACGTCGTGCTCGTCAGCCGGACCCAGGCCAAACTGGACGCGACCGCCGACGAGATCCGCGCCCAGTACCCGGGTCGCCGCGTCAAGTGCGTCCGGGCCGACTTCACCGACCCGGACACTTCCGCGGTCTACAGTCACGTCGGCCGCGAGCTTCACGGGCTCGAAGTGGGCGTGCTGGTCAACAACGTCGGGCTGTCATACCCGCACCCCGAGTACTTCCTTAAGGCCTCCGAAGACCGGTGCGAAGACGCAGACGGTGGCAAGGCCGCCGCGTCAGCCGGATGGGGACCTCAGCTGTTCGACGACATGATCCGGTGCAACATCACTTCCATGGTCAACATGTGCCGGCTTGTGATGCCTGGCATGGCCGACCGGAAGCGCGGGTGCGTCATAAACATCGGAAGCACCGCGTCCCGGATCCCGTGCCCTCTATTGACGATGTACGGGGCCACCAAGGTAATAATATAAGTCTTATTTTATGTCGTATATTATATATATATATACATAATATCATTACCATATATGGTATTGTCGTGTAATAATTATGTGCTTTTATCGACCGGCGTATAGGTTTTGCTTATATATATTAAACGCGACCAGAATAAAGCTTTTTAATAATGTTTCTTTGTCAGTGGGGGACACACCCAATGCGGTGTGGTCGTGTGTGGGTGTGGGTGCGAGGGGATGTTATCAAGGGTTCAAACACGTAACTTACAAACGTACTGAATATTTCGAATACGGCAATATTCACACACGATATTATTATAATATTATTCATTATGTTAATCATTATCGTAACTCTCGACTTTGGTTGTCACAGAAATTCGTCGAGAAATTTAGTCGCGAACTCAACACCGAATACGGCGGTAAAGGCAAACACGGCTCAAACATCACAGTGCAGTGCGTGACGCCCGGTTACGTGGCGACCAAGATGAGCAAGATCGCGCGTACATCGTGGCTGGTTCCGTCGCCGGACACTTTCGTCAAGTCGGCGCTCCAGACTACTGGACTGGAACCGGTCACCACTGGTTACTTCCCGCACACACTGATGGTAAGCTACTACTATTTTAATTAAAATGTTTATTGTTATTATAATGTGTATGTATCGTGTAAACTCACATAACAGTTTTTCGTGAGGTGAGGTGGAGACGTGTGTAAAAAAGAACGATCAGAGCGTTTACATCACTAACGATGTATAATAGGTTATTGACTGACCCGCCTTAGGCGTGTGTGAGGGATTATGTTAGTTTCAGAATCAGAGACTAGTCCTAAACACGGATAAATACATATTCGGAGACTATTTAAATAATATATAATTTTAATGTACACTGTCGTTCTAACTTTCAGGTGAAAGGCATCGAACTCGCCGAGAGCATATCCGAGTCGATGATGGCCCGGACAGTGATGAACAACATGTTGGGCATTCGGGCTCGGGCCTTGCGCAGACAGGCCAAAGAACAACAGCAGCGCGAAGAAGCACAGTCCGCCGCGGCTACCGAAAAATAGATCAAACAGATACCTCAATAATTATAGTGTCACTACACCGGCTATAATATGAACCGTAGCCCGTAGGCCACATCGCAACCGCCACCGCCATCGCCACTAACTAATCCGTCATGGGCGTCTTGTCACTGCCTCGACAAATGCCGCGTACACCACCACATTACAGTTGTATCGGTAGTTTGTAGTTTTATGTTTAAGGATTGGAATCTGTAATTCTATGTTAAAGGTTTGGAATTTGTAATTCTATGTTAAGGTTTAGAATATGTAATTTTATGTTAAAGGTTTAGAATTAATATAGTTTATAAGTAACTAAATATCATGTTATGTCTTAGGATCGATAGATTAGGATAAATTAACTATCAAAATTTCAAAATCATGATGGCGATTATCGTATTAGGGCATATATGGTACCTATATTGACTATTACTATTGTGTTTTTGATTATTGATAATTATTGAAGATAAATTATGACTTAAATGGTTCCCAGCTGAAATGGTAATTATGTTTCAGGTCATTGGTATGTTAATTAAGTTAAATCCTTGAAATTATATTCTACCCCTCATATATTTAAAACGATACTACACTTTCCTTAAAAAAAAAATATATATATATAATATCCCTTAAGTTATCTGTTTTAAATCTCAACCAATCACATTTCTCTACCTCAAGTCATAATTTCCTGATAATGAGACCTAACATCTAGTTTAGATTCTAAACGATCAAACGATCAGACAACATTTCTCGGGACTAACCCGTTCCTGACCTTTTCTTCTACAGATTTCGTTATTTACTTGTTAATTCGTCAATGCCTACAAGTAGGCAGATGACTTTCATTGTACTTGAAATCTAGTTATTTTTTTTTTTATTTTATTCAAAACGTTCATTAAAACTGAAGTTGCATCTTTGATCTGTATACAGAATAACCTTAATATTACTTTTATGTATAAAGTTCGGTGTTAAGATGAGTCGACACGGGTTAACCAATGCTAACGCCACAAAGTACTACTATATAGTATAATAGTACTTTGTGGGACTTGTTAGCTAATTGTAGCTTTAGTACCTATTTGATAAATCTACTTATATAGGTTATAGATAGTTACGTTTTTTTTTTTAAGTTTTTATTAATTTTTTCCTTATTGTCAGTTTAAGACTTTCCAACATTGTTATACTGCTTGTGCAGTAGTGTTGGCTAAGTCTTAGCTATGATGTTGATGAAGCTAATTAATTTTAATCATGCCAAAAGAGTGTTTCATGTTCAAGACATGCCTCTTTATGGCATACATGCTAATTAATTATAGTTATTATTAAGGTAAAGGTATATTTTGTATATATCAAATACAATTTTCAAGTACATTATACTTATAGAAACCTTTCAATCAGAGGTATTATATGATATTTTTATATTTTTGTTTTAAGAGATTTTATATGGCGTTTTTCTTTGTTTTTTTTTTTTTTTTGTACCTAAGTGCTGCCTCTAGCCATAAATTCCGAAATAAACAAACAACAATCAATGTTATTTGTACGTACACGGGGACTCGTAGCGATATTCGAGCGTTCTTTTGTATTTGGATTAAATGTAGTTAGTAGTTTTGAATATTTTTAAGTATGTATATTATATTAATGTGTTACGTTACACGCGTAATCTAATCGTTTAATGGATTCTGAAAGGTTACTACTGCTACTGCAATACATTATAGTATTGTGATAGAAACTAGTAGTGCCTTATAGTAGATATAGTTATTTTATAATTTTGATTTATAATACATTAATAATTTAAATTAAATATTATTGCTTATTATATAATATATGCCTATAATACTATTATACGTTATTATTTATTATATAATTTAATCATTATTATATACTATCGTTGTTGTACTGTAATATTATTATATAATAATATGGCGGAAACACCACAATGAGAAGACACTTAATTTTATTAAAATCGTTGTCGTATAAAAATATATATTATGTTTTTACTTCTATAACAATATATCACGACTGTAGTAGAATCTAAAAAAGATTTTTAGTGACTGCACTCAACAACTTTTAGCTAGTACTATAATGAAAAAAATGTTAGTGTATCACTACCTAGTAGTATTGCAACGTATAGTTTAAGTATATCCAAAAATTGTTCTGGCCTTATAACCTTATATAACCTTAAATGTAGCTTAGTGTTTCAATTAAAATGGAAAAAATTGTCGAAGAAACTGAACTCTGTTCTATTATATTGTAATATATTATTCATTACGGATTGTTGTCGTGTATAATAAACATTGTACATTCTTCGACTGCAATAGCTTGTGTATTTATTTATAGACTGCTGACTTGTTTTCCTTTATATTAATTCATACCTCTTACACTCCTTTCAAAAAATTTAAACAAAAAAAAAAAAAAAATAGGTAGGTATCTACTCTCTTCACTACAGTAGGTGTCCAGTAGAATCTCGTCATTTTGTAAGTTAATGTAATAGTTGTTATAATTTTTAGTTAAATATTTACGTAGTTAAATCATTGCATATTTGAAAAACCATTCAGAGTGGAGACAGGACTGTTAGCCAACATTTCTTAGGGCATTTTATTATACATACCTACATAAATACATATATATTATAAATAAACATTACGTTTAGTAATTTTCTAAAACAAAAAAATAAAATAATAATAATAATACGTTTTACATTCTTAGGTTTCGGTAATAATTGCTTTGGAGAACCTCGTGTTAAATAATGACCAGATGATATTTTACTTGGTGTCACTCGACAAAATGTAGGTACACTACACTTGAATTCGATGTCAAAATCATTCAGATAAAAGTATAGACATAGTGCTTATAATTATTTATATACCTAGTAAATTTTTGTAAATTATTAAAAACAAATTAATTTAACATAAACTTGAATTCGATGTCAAAATCATTCAGATAAAAGTATAGGCATAGTGCTTATAATTATTTGTATACCTAGTAAATTTTTGTAAATTATTAAAAACAAATAAATTTAACATAAATTATTGATTGATTTCAAGTCTTATTTTCCTTGAAGAGCTTTAAAATCAACTAAACATGTTATTTCTACACTGTAATAGTAAAAATTCATCTCAAACTAATATTTTCTATAATACGCTTCTTAATAAAATTATAAATTAAAATGATAAAAACTAATATCGTAATGAAAATGTAGCAATTATAATAAATTATAATTATACCATATTATTATTAACTTATAAAACTCAAAATTAAATATGATAACATTTTGTAAATACCGTATAACAGTGAAAATATGTTCATAGAATAAATAAATAATATAATTATCTTAAAATAAATCATAAATGTCATACGCTATCATGTAATTCATAATAGTATAATTATGCGTAATAAAAGTTACGACGAATAGCGTTTTTAAATTATAACAAAACAATAACCAACTTAATTTATCATTTATGTAACTATGTAAGTATCTAATTTCGTTCAAATTTTAACTTAAAATTTCTGAAAAATGTCTAATTATCTTTGTATATTTTTAAAATTGTATAGTGTCAGTATGATTACTTATGAAGAATCTTGTATAACATTTTCAAAACTGAGATATAAAACAAAAGTGTATATGCAATTTTTAATATTCTCATTCATATAAATAGCTCAAAAATAGTCCAAATTTATTAGAAATGTTATCGTAAATAGAAAATGATAGTATAAATATTCAGCTAATGATATAAAAGTGTCTATATGGTCACCAACCTTTTGAGTTACATCATAAAAACAATTTTTTTTCATTTTAAATTGAATTTGCTTAAAAATTCCTGTTATTTCTTAGTTTTTTGTTTGCTTTTCCTGATTTTTTTGAAAAATGCTGAGAATTTTGAATTTTATTCTCACGAAAGTATAAACTACAAACTAAGTCCAATATATTTTTATTCTAAACCATTCTCAAATTTGAAATCCAAAGCGTTTTATCAACAAATTATTGTGTATAGGCCTGTGTTGATGTTGACGGACAGTGGGTAGGACTGACTCGGTATAAAAATATACTTAATATATTATGGGTTGACGAGAATAAAATTCGAGTTGTAAGAGCGGTTGATGAGTAAACGTAACCAATTGATTACAAAAAAAAAAAAAAAAAAAAATACAAATAACCACAATATAATATTATAATGCTATGAAAATAAATAAATATAGAACTGTTCACATAAAAGACAAGATAATCGTACGACGCCTCAAAAACTGTCGAGTACACTGAATCTAAAGAGACTTGAGTATAAAAATAAATGACAATAATAATGTAACACTCATATATAATATTATTATGTGTGATGAAATATCGTCCGTGTGTAACGGCCCAACGATGGTGAACTCAACGATAACTTCACCGTGCCAAGTTTAAAGAACATCCATTCCGTAGCCACCACAGTTTACAAACATAAGTAAAATGTTTATATTATATTATTATATAATTATATTTCACTATACAGGAGTAAAAGCGAATAAACAAATACTGAATTTATCTCAGAGAATTTATTTAATATTTAACTTGATTTATAATTTAAGCTCAAGCTCGTCTCGAATGTTTCAACTAATATTCATCATTATTCATTAGTAAATGAAAACTTTTGGATAACATTTTATTCATGAGATAAATCGCGTTATGCTTAACTAACCGTATTAAATAATGTGAGGTATAGTATTTCAGTTTTACTTAAAATTATTTAAATATAAATTACGTTACGTATATTTTTTTGTTATGTTTCTTTTAGCGTTTTTGAGTAAATAAATGTTTTAAGATTTTAAAATGTTGCTTTGCTATTTGATGTAATTCTAAAAATATTAATGGAAGAGATCTAACATGACATTTTTCATTATCACCAATAGGTAAATAGGTAAATATACTTACGTAATTTATAATTCATTGTACACAATATAGTATAATTTATACTTGATACCGTGAACCTATTCACTTCCATCTATATTGATTACACTGACTTATTAGTTTAATAAAATTAATATGATAAAATATTACAATAACTTATAACATAGAATATGCGATGTTTATTGTCAAAAATTGAAAAATATGAGTGCATTTCAAATAGGTAATTCTAATCTGATTTTACAGTGATCCTTTTCAAGGAGTTTAGTATAGGCAACATTTTAAAAACTGTATATGTGCGTAATAATTAGTGATTATTAGTGTTTACGCATCTTGCACTCCTGCGAACCAGTTTGAAAAATAAATCGGAAATTTCAACAATATTAGCATGTGCGTGTTGCTGTGATGTAAAATAAATATGAATTAAGAATAAATAATGAATTGAAAAATAATAAATGAGTGGGTATTGTTGCTATCGATGCGTTGAACAAATAACGTTATATTTCTCCAGTGCTATCTGCTAACAACAATCGACTTAATAATGGAAGTATGGTCGTATAGATTGCCACGAACAAAAAATTTCCTTCTTTTATGGTTATCGATAATATAATGATATATGATAATATATTATAATACTGCCACGATCGGAATGCACATTTTTCATTCCAACTATAAATACGTTTTACTGAAATGCATAATATAGGATAAAGTAAGGGTATATATTTTATATATTATTCAGACTGGCGCGATAATTTATTTTCATATCATTATGACATAGTTTGATAGATTAAAAAATAATTGCATTTTAAAATTAAAAAAAAGCTTCGTACACGATGTATTTTCTATTAATCTGTTCATACCTAATCGCTCTTGCTATTTATATTATTTACACGTAGACAATAATATAATTTACTATATTATTTTTATAATTAAAATAGTCGCAAATAGTGACAAATGTCACTCATGACGATCAGTGACTGATCGCATTATGTAACAAACTAAATTAAATAAAACCAAAATAATTTAGATTTGTCATGACCTGCAGAGTTCGGATATTATAGCATTTGCATATACATCATACATCCATCATAATGATGTAAAACATAGCAGAGTGATATACAAATACGTTTTATAGTACGGAGAATTCAAATATGAAATTTTATTTTGCACTTTTTTGCATATTTTGGAGTTTTTGCATATTTAACGATTTTTAACGATTGATAGATAATATTATTGTTCAAGTTGTATTAATTAAAATGTTGAACGATTAATTACAAAAATTTGTTTTGAGTGTAGTAATACACTCTATACTCAATAAATCGAAATTAATGATGTATAATTATATTTTGTAAAGATTTTATTTTATTTTTTTTATTATTAATAATTATAAATAAATTACTATGTTTTTTATATTTATATGAAATGAATCCTTTTTTAAATAACTTTTTAATTTTTAGAGCATTTTTTTTCCTTTTTTAGTGTATATTTTTAGGTTTATTGGGTCATATATAAGCTCATATTTTAGTGAGTTTTAGTGCTATAAGTCCCGAAACCTGGTCATGACTACATAATATGACTAATTGTATTGTTACGTAAATAGGTATACGTTATTATTATTATATATAACTAGATATAGTTAATTGGTAGATATATCAACTTGTTTGTTATTTAATAATTCAATTTTTTAATTGATGAATTTCATATTAGCTTTTTGATGACTTCTAATATTATTCTAATTTCATTATCATTGCGGCAGAATTCATTCATATGTAGGAATCTGTTTGCACAACTAATATATTTTTAATGAAAACTGCAATATTTGGACGTGCCGAAATAAATAAATCACCAAATAATTTTGGCGTGAAAAGACTCACAGTGCCTTGTTCAGTTTTTTGTTCTCACTTATGAAAATTAATCGATACACAATAATGATTATAATAGTTTGATTTTGACACATAGTTTTACACCGATATAGCGAATTTTTTAGTATGCGAATTTTTGGTGTTAAAAGTATTTTCATAATGTGAAGTTACGGTGCGTCCAAAATAAATGTACTCGTATTAACCTTCCATAATACTTAAATGAAATTACTTTAATAGGTACCTATATCAATAAAATATAACGATTTGATAAAAAAAAAAAAACGCTGACAGACCGTCCCAGCTCAGAATCGTTTTTCGTATGCAATGATACATTAATTTTTCATTGAATTCAAGTTTAACACACTCGTAATAGTGACCCACTCCTATTATACTGCATAGCAGTACTCTCAGGTATAACTATAGTATAAAAATCTAGATGCGTAATCAACCCACACATATATATATATTGCATTATTAAATGTATTTAAGACTGAAAACGTGTTTATAAGAAAAGCATGAAAAAAAATATATTGATCTATTTAATACAGAATTGAAAGGGATTAATATAGAAGCAAAGTGATAGAATACTGGAAATACGATATTACAGAAGTTAGATAGTTTATTGTTATAAAAATAGGTCATTGGAAAACCATTATGACTTAGAACGGTATTCTTTTCAAATATTTTTCGAGAAAATTGATCTTGGCGAAAATGATTTCGGCTAAACACACAATATGAAAAGACAATATTTTAACAGAAACGTGAACTTTCAAAAAGGTTAACAGTGAAAAATATATTTTTAGAAGATTATAGTTTGGTACGGTAATATATATATAATTTTCTTTTGTGGGGAGTTTGAAAGTGGCCATTTATCAAGGGACGTGTAATCTTTTATAGTGCTCGTGTTGTACGGTGTTCTGATGTGAAAAAAAAAATAGTTGTCGATTGTCGACATTTCAGTAAATCAATGAGTGGTGAGTTAAAAAATAAAAAACATACAGTAAAACATTTGCTTTTACACACATGTGATGCGTGTGATATACTTATTTATGACAGATAAATTTATACCTATTGTTTAAGTTTAAGTATGGACATAAACACTAAATGGAAAAGTACACAGTTTGAAAGTTTTTACATACCACCTGACCATTTTTTTGCTTTGTTTTTTTTTTTTTTTTTGGTTATTGATAATGTATAATACGTATATGTTTTTATAAAGGGAGATTTTCTTCGCGTACCATAGGTTGAGAACCGCTGATCTATTTAGAATAATAATTTTAAAAATAAACATTAAAACCGCAAAACTTGACCTACTGTATATTACAGGACAGATTTTAAATGTACCAGCACATTTGGAAACTGTAGGCAACTTTAAAGATGTGTTAAACTTGAATTCAGAGAAAAATCTTTGTATATATTTTGTATACAACAATATTATTGTGTGTGGATTCTCAAGTGACTCTCTATTTCTAATGGTAATTTATAAATTATAATATAATATGCACCAACAACTCATTTTTGTATTAGTTTTTAATAAATACGTCGTAGTATGGTAAATTTAACATTATACTAATATTATAAAAACATAGCATATATCGTGAACTGCTAATCGACAACTGCGAGTTGTCATGTTTCCTAAAGCGCAAGACCAAAGATAAAATGCACTGGATTTTAATTTATTATTAAATTAATTAAAAGTCAATACATACATTATAATGAATGGTTTTTGAATAAAATACCAGACAGGTTCATTAAGAAATATAATAGTTTAGTTTATTATGATTTGAATATGAATGATTTTTTGTTGATGGAGAAACGCCAGTTCGCATACACCACCAATAAATAAATAAATATAGGTAATATAAAAGGAAAATATTAAAATTGGACTTCTGGTTCACATAAATGATAGCTTATGATATATAAATAAATACTTGTGTAGATAATATTATATTTATTTATTAAATTAAATTATACATTTATTTATTTTAGTACAGATATTTTTTATTTTTTATTTTTGTTATGTAATAATATAATATCATAAATACAATATGATAATATTGGTGTAGAGTGTAAACAATGGAAATAATTTCATGCAATACAAATTTAAGTTTTAAGGGTTATATATAATATATATATTAAGGGTACTTAATTTTATATAAGAAGAAAGTAAAAATATAATATAAAAAAACGGCCAAAAATAGTCCTAAGTTTACTCTTAAGATGACGTTGTACCCGCATGTGTTATATCTCCGTCTTACGAACGTAAAACAACAAATTTGCGTTCAGTGGAATAAATTTTATGCTGTTAGCTGATTTAACAATAGAACTAATTTACCTATTATAAAACTTAAGGTAATGACTGATAATATTACCCGAGTCAACTTTTATTGATTTTTTAATTTGTAAGTGAGTTATAGTTATGTAAAATATTAAAGCTTTGAAATACTCGTAACTCACTTAAAAATTAAAATACCAATAAAAGCCTGTGTAATGTTCTAGATAATAATATTACCTTTAAGTTTGATAATATGTAAGTTAACTCTAATGGCAAAGCTAACAGCATAAAATTGATTTCGTTGAATGCGAATTTGCTCTGTCTTAAGTTCGGAGGACGGAAGTTATATACATATAGGTATAATGAGTATAATTCCTCTTAAAACGTATTCACGACACCAAGTTGCGGACGTTGAAATGAATCAGTAAGTCAACCCATTATAACATTAGATAGAATTTTTATCAATCAATTAATGTATTATTCAGAGTAATATCAAAAGATACGTCCATGTAAGCATGTTCGTAATGTACAGACAACCGGCGAGTGTATCTGTAATACTCGTACTTTTTCACCCGGTAATATTGACGGGAAGAGATTGAAACGATTAGTATAGGTCTTAGAATATAATATATTCTAAAATCAATGATATCAATCGTAAAGTACCTTTTAATTAGGCTTAATTAAGATCAAACATATTATGTCAACGTACTGTGGATACATTATTGATCATCATTATTGGAATTAACAAGTATTTCATGACATACGCTTAGTCGATCAAAGACCTTTAATTTTGATGACAAGATACGTTAGATACGTCGAAGAACACATAATATATTATTATACCATACAAACTGCGTACCTACTTAAAATGGTGAGTGGCAACTAAGATCAAACGTTACCATACATATGTATACTATTATGTTATTATATATTATTAATACTACTTTTTAATTTATAACTTATAAGTCAATACTGGCGCATATTATTGCTTTAGAATGCTGTAAATTGTGAATAAGTACTTGCCTACTTGGTATAAATAACACAATAAATTTGTGTCGATATATTTAAAATGTCATTGTGTGTAGAGAATAATGATATAAGTAATAGTGGGATGTTTCAATTTTATATTATTTTAAAATGAAATAATAGTATAGAAGTACAGATAATTTTACTTTTAAATATCTAATTTTGAAATTCAAAACTATTTCTAAAAAATGGTGTATTTTCAATATTCTTAACTACCTTAAGTTATTGTTATTTTTTAAAAATTTAAAAAGAAAGTTATGACATAAAATTTTCTGCATGATTTTTAACCGAAAAACTAATTGTTTCGAAAATAATAATAATAAAAAAAAAAAAAATTAAAAGTCAATATTTACAAAATGTTAATAAATAATTCAATTAACCAAAATATTTTTTAAATTGTATATATAATTTTTTGACGTTTTAATATAAATAATTGAAAAAAACTATTATAATATATCTATTTAGTTTGGTTTCATATTATGTGTTATATAATATGTATATAATATATATAGTTCTATAATAACATAAGCCATGCTAACATTAAAGCTATACATTTATTGCGTCTCAGTCACAATGGTGTTTGATATATTTATGAGGAATGTATTTGTGTATTGTTATGTAACTCTTCTAAAAATTAGTTGATGGAAAAAGCCCACTCAAATTACTGTTAGTAATTTGGTATACAATTATAGTTGGGGTTGAAGTCCACCCTCATTATTATTTTGACCCTACAGTTACAATGGCGTATTTAGGGGGATTGCACTATTGTGGTACTTCATAGGGGTAACACGATGATGTTAAAAGAAGGGAGGACAGTTAGATATTTTTTTTTGTCACATAGGTACTAACGGAACATACCAAAAATTCGATTACTGGTGAAGTTTTTAAAGACTTGATAATATTATACTATAGGTACTATCAGTTATTATTCATTAGCACGGTTATTTTAACTAAAACACTCACATTACTACATTCACAACAATAGTTGTCATATTATTATAGAGTATTTTATGCAGTTCCTACAGTCATCCATATAATACTATACAATATTAATGGATGGTAAAACTGTAATAGGTTTAATAGAGTACGTATTATAATCAGTATATAATACTTTAAAAAAAATATACATATTGAAACTATATTGAATTCTCAATCATTTTTAATTGTTAAATGAATAATTTTTGAAGGACCTTATATTAAATATAAATGTTCAAGCATTTTAACCGAGTGTAAATGTTATCCATATTTATAAAGAAAAAAAACTACTAAATAAGGAAATCGAAAATTTCAATATAGTCTCAAATTGTACGGTATATAAAAAATTATAACATAAATACTTGGTAAAAATTGAATACTTTTAAAATTTTTCGTTTTTGAATTAAAATAAAATAAAGAAATCAATTTTGTTAAAAGTTACAAGTTTTGTAGTATTAATTAAAGTAATTCTCGTTTTTTCATCCTTTTTTTTTATTATTACCGAATTGTTTACAAACTTATTTTATTTTTTATTTTTGTATAAAAGTTTACAACAATACAATACATTATAAATCAGTTTTGAAAACTTCGCTAGAAATTTATTCAACAAATTGCTAAAGCACTAATAATAATATACTTGTTGATTAAATATGCAAAATTAAACAAAAAAAAAAAATGTTCTATTCAACTCAGTACGAGTAGCAAAATCATTGACATGACTGACAAGTGACACAACCATCGTGTATGATGTATGAACTAAATAAAAAAGATGTGCTTGTGCATACAAATATTATGGCTACTAATTAAGTACTCCCAACCTGCAGTTTAGAAGTATTTTAATGTTTATAAATTATTCTAATAACATTGTGTTTTTATTTGACGTTGTTTTGATTTATAGCGACTTTTATAAGTATAGCCTATAATTAGTTGTTTACAAAAATAGAAAATGTAGTTATCAATACAACGAAATTTTGAATAAAATAAAATCTTTGTAACTGGTGATTGATTTTTTTTTTTTTTAATGTAATAAAATAACTCTGGTTTCTTAATATATAAAAAAAAATGCAGCCAACAATTTATTTATTAAATTTAAGAAAATATATCTGATGATCTAAAACTCAGTCACATATTAATGAATGCGTAATTTCAAGAACACATTAAAAATATTAATGACAATAACGGTAATGAAAATGCACTAAACTATTAGATATCTTTACCTGAAAATGATTTACCTTACTTACATTGAAGTTATTTTACTTTTTATCGATTCTTGAATATACTAATGTTATAGTAATAGTAATAGTAATAGTAATAGTTTAATAGTACAAGACGCTCTTTTTGTATGCCTGCAACAAAAACAATCGAACGATTAATTTAGTTTTACTATATGTTACGAGATCGTTGTTCGACATTGACATTATTATTTCTAATAAAGATGCTAAAATACTGCTGTGTCATATTGGAGTTGTACTAAGCGGAAATAAAACGACTTATAGTCAATACCTTAAAAGTTCAAAAACAAATTTTGAACTCTCGATATTGCGTGAATATATAGTTTTTGTTTTTATTAAAATGTTTCAATATTATTGAATAACATCGCGATGTGCTACAGCCTACAGTATACTAATATTGTTATTAGTTATTATATTGTACTAAAATGTATTACATAATATTATAATATTTTAACATAATATTATGTATTAGGTATATATCACGAAATTTTATTTTCAACAATAAAACAATTATGTATTTTAATGGACCGGGGGAGGGGTCGAAATTGGTGTTGCCCCAAGCTACTGAATTCCTAAACACTCGACTGTAACCCGAACAACGGTCATCCAAAACCATAACGACGAAAACAATACACCTAACGATAGGCATATACCTCCCAAATAGTTATGACATCGTGTGATAAGTTATAATAATACGCTCGTAACAACGACGCATAATCGAGTCGTATAATATTTGTCGTGTCGTCGTCGTTGCTCATGACTACGGCGGTGCCGTATTATAATTCATAATAATATTATATAGTTTTAATGTCGCGCTCCTATTCCGAACCGTAAACAGGAGGCATAAATTACGCGATTTGCAATTCAAATCGGTCGGCATTCACATAACCGTAGCGCCGACTGTGCGGTGTCAATCGTAGTCGCACCGTCAGCCGAAGACCGTTTTTCGGCCGTACAACCGCGTCGCCCGACAACGACATGACGACGACGACGACGACCGAGTCGTGTGCGATGGAGTTTTTGTCGCCGTTTTGGTGCTGGATCTGGTGGTCGGCGAACATAACGGCGTGTTGCGTGGGCGCGGCGGTCGTCATCCGCCGGTTGCTGGTGCCGTGGTCGTGCTGGCTGGGGCGCCGCGCCCTGTGCTGGTGCAGGTACGCCCTGTTCGGCGCCGCCGAGCCCGGCCGACCGTGCGCCCCGCCCGCGTGTCGGTGCTGCGGTGGCGTGAACTTTGACGACATGGCCGGTGGTTGGGCGGGTAAGTTGGATCGACGAAAAACCTTATTACTCGCAGCGGGTCTTTTCACGGTAAAAAAAGAAATTAATAATGGATATTGTCGTATGTCGGGTGGGACCGTTTTTATCGGAAAATTAAAAGCGCCGCGTTTTCCTGGGCTGTACTGTTTTTCTCAAAAAAAAAAAAAAAAAACACAAACAAACAATAAATAAATAAAGAGAAATGAACGCTTTCAATTTTTTTCACAGACGTTTTGTTTTCGTTTTTACTTGCAAACTTGTGTATAATGAATGTAGACTATACAGTATATAATAAGTAAAACATTAAATTAAGTTATAACACATACCTACCTATTTATCAGTAAACGTAATCAAAAAATTGACAAAAAGTTGTTAAAGAATTTTGAATTGGGTATTTGAGACTACTTACATTTTACGTTTTAATTTATTTCGTATTCGATGACTGATTTATATTCATGCATATTATATAACCTCTACGATAAGAAGTATATTACCTCAGTGTAGAGCAAAACTAGTAACTTAACAATATAATATATTCACCTACTATACTTTATACACATTAATTTTTCTACTATGACAATAAAATAAATATCATTATTATTACTATTATTAAATATGCAGGACAATTTTCGTAACTAATAGAAAATTTAGGTACCTATCTTTTTAAATTATGAGTATGACGTTTTTATAATGGAAAGTGACCAGATACGGCCAACACATATAATAATATGTATTTGATTAAAACGTAATCGAAACACCATTATAATACAACTATATGGTCTACATATTTTTATATAACAAATTCGGGAAGTGATTAATATGTTGGATGCGCTATACCTACTAATATATATTATACATATTGATATTATACACATTATCTTATTTTCACACACGTCGTAATTTTGTTTTTGGTTTGTCGTTGATGCGAAAATCTCGTTTGGTCGATGATGTGCAAAATTAAAACGACCGACGACGATAATACCGACACTATAGTGGTGACTGGTTGTACCGACGGGATTGGCAAGGAGTTCGCGATGCAGGTAAATAACCGCATTGCAATATTAGTAATCAAATAAATCTTTGTTTTAAATAGTTTTTTGTTATTTTTTAATTGTGTGTTGTACGCACAAATGAGTAGTTGGCCGACCGGGGAATGAATGTGGCGTTGGTCAGTCGGAATTCGGACAAGTTGCGAGACGTAGCGCAGCAGATCCGTACGTATAATTTATAATATTATGTCAAAATTAGTATTATTGCAGTTGTAGTGCAGTACGATATACACCTATAATAATAGTGCATTCCAACTACAAAATCCTATACATGTTGCTGCAAACAGTTTAATATTGAAACATTTAGTTTCCAAAATGTATAGCTTAAAATCGCTTATAAAAATCTAATACTATATAGGTAATGTAATATTATATCGGTAATACCTATCTACATAATTTCGTTATTAGGTACCCCAAAAACCAACAATGATATAAATAAAATAGTTTTAACTGGTATATATAGATATATATTATTTACTATTATTAATTTTTATTTTCTTTAAAATTTAGTTTATTTGTGTTAGGAGCTTAATTGTCATATATGTAAAAGTTTTGGTAACACCTCTATTGATCTTCCACCCAAACACTAATACAAAAAGTATTTCTCAAAATTATTTGGATATACAATCAATAATTTAAAAAACTTACCTCCCAACTTACCTAACTTACATCTAAAATTTAGTACATACATATTGTAACATCTTCGGGTTTTTTGTTATTAACTCATATAAATTGTTAAATCTATGAACATTATAAAAATAATATAATAAGTATATTGATCTTGTCTATAGTTTATTTTTAAAAGATACTATACACAAAGGTTTGTTATTTTTTATATTTGTCTTGATATATTAATATTCAATTAATTTGATTGTATTAAGTATTAACTCAATTAAAAAATAATGACTCGATAATTATGATAGAATCGAAATCAGCATTAAATCAGAACCACGACACTAAACATGTAGATAGGTATAACTTAAACAAGTATTTTCGAGAGATTATAGTGGAATACATCGTCTTTGGTGTTATAAGAACAAATCACGCAATATTAGTATAAGATAAGCTTATATTATCGGTAAGTTATGACAATATCATAAATAATATTTTACTAAGCACTGCGATAACAAAATCGATGATATAAATGTTAAAAAAAAAAAATCGTCCTCGTGACTCTCGATTGACAAGCCGTTGAAATGGTCTACGGCTGTAGGTCGTGGAAAATAGTAATAATGTCGGTGCTTCTGAAAAAAATAAAGAAAGAAATTCCCACCCCTATAAATAACATCCCTAAATCATTGCCGTCATTGGCATCCCCTTGCACGGCGGGCGTCGAATAATATCATTATATATTGCTCCCTACACCATCACAAGCCTAGCTTAAAGGTGTAGGTAATTTTTATTATTTCTTTAAATACTTTGTTTGTATTGTGTTTTTAAAATAATAAAAAAAAAATCTAATATATATATATATATATATATATATTATTATTAATTATCGTTGTAATCGCGATGCAGACGAACGGCACGAGGGTCGCGTGAAGACCAAAATCGTCGTCGTGGACTTGACGTCGTTGGGCGGCGACGTGCCGCTGGCGAACAGTTACAACGAAGTGCGGCAAAAGCTCGGCCGCATGGACGTCCGGCTGCTGGTGAACAACGCGGGCATGAGTTACAAGCGACCCGAAAGGCTGCTCGACCTGGCGGCCACCTGTACCGGAGCGCTTCCGGATCCGTGTCGCGACATGGTCGAGTGCAACGCGCTGGCCACTGTGGCCATGTGCCGCATAGTCATGCCGCTGATGGTCGGCGGCGGCGATGTGGACGGCGACGACGGCTGCGGCGGAGAAGACGCGTCCGAAAAAACGTCTCTTAGACGCGAAGGCGGCGGCGGCGGCGTCGTCATAAACGTGTCGTCAGCTTCGGCTCAGCTCCCGTGTCCACTGATCAGCGTGTACGGCGCCACCAAGGTAAAACGAGTTTTAATATTATATTATTATCATTAGACTATATTTTTACGCTTTTACCGTGCCGGGTGGCGCGTGAAGTAAAACCGATTCCTTGGACGGTCCAGTAATCCGATCGTCACAGGCCATGGCCTAATACTGCAGCAGTGGCGTGTTTACAGGGCAGGCTGACTAGGCTTGGGCCTGCCCAATTTTTGTTTGATTTTTTTTTTTTATCACAAGTATATTACAAGTTTATTGCGAGGACACAAGCGAATTTCATTCCAGTTAAATTTACTTCCCTGAAAAGTTACAGTTACTGGAAAGTTAAATTAACACCCGGCTCATATTAACTTGATACAACATGCATAGATAATAAATACTAGTTATTAATAATTGTATAATATTTAAATCCTATACATCATCCGTTAAAGTTAGAACAGAAATAAGTCTACCGTTGCAGCAATCAAAATAAGCCAACTCTCTAAAAATATTGTCTGCTAGATGGTAGCACATAATTCACGTTTTAATAATATTAGCGCTTAAATAAGTTTCGGTATCATAACATTTTGTGAGTCAAGTTGTTCTGGCCTAATATTATATTATAAACTGTTAGTTGATATTATACACAATAGATACACGTTAGATATAATATATTTTGTACTATAATTACCACAATATATAGTATAATAAATATGTTTTGAGTACCTAATTATAATTTTGTGCCGTAAAAAGAAATATCCGATTGTAAAAGTGTATATTATTATACTAATCTACCTATAACTTTTAGCGTGCTACCAAATCCAATACTAACTTTTGTATCATTTATACGTCATGATCTATTATTTTATATTATCTCATGGCAAATAAAAATATACCTACAAAAAGCTCATAAATTAAAAATGTAAATCATTTTGCAAGTACAAATATAGGTAAAACGTGTATTTTTATAGTCATAACTATACATATTATATTGTACGATAAAACGAATTTACCTATTTACACGATCAAAATAAATTCACATAATATCGGCTAATACGTGTAAATTTACACAGCATGACTATGTAAAACTTGAAACTTTTTTGTGTAAGCATAAATAATGTAGGTATAGTTTATGGTAGCGTTAGGTACGTGCTTTTATTATTCACACTCATCTTCACTTTTGTTGGAAAAATTGTTTTAGACGAGAAAAAGCCGAACTTAACACTCGAGGAGACACGATATGAGTAGAAATAATCTAGAAATCTGTCATTGAATTTAAAATAACCATCATAAATTTAAAAAATATATATAATATAATATATAATATTTTATACTGTTGGCGAGTCGTTATAACATTAACTGTTTCGGGTAAATCACACAGCGACTAATAAAGTATAATAAACGTATTTTTTTAACGTTACTTATTGTATAAACTTTATTTATAACTATATTATATTATATATATATACAGATATACCTGCAGACACGGGACCCCATCAACACAATACATTAAAAATTGAGATTTTGTGCAGAAATGTCGAATTTTTCTGAATTATTTGTTGTACTGCTCTTCTGATCCTCCCCCCCCCAAAAAAAAAAAAACCCCGAATATCACCGTGGGTCGATTTCGGATGTGTTGTGACGTAATCGTCATGTTTTTTGCATAGGCATTTATGGAAAAGTTTTCGGTAGAGCTGGCGGCCGAGTACGACGATGCCGATTCGACCAGTCAGATCGCGGTCCGATGCCTGACTCCCATGTTCGTGGCCACCAAGATGAGTCGGATCCGACCGACGGACACCGTCGACACGAGTTGGGCGTACGCGCCGTCACCTCGATCGTACGCCAGACACTCACTCCGGGCGTTGGAATGCCACTGCGCGTGCGGTCGGACGGCGCAGCGGAGGAGCGACAGCGGTCGGTCCGACCGAAACGACCGACCGGGTTGGTTGGACCTAGCGGTCAGCGCCGTGTTCGACTCGCCTTGGTCACCGCTGTCGGCCGGATGGTCTGGAGTCACGACCACCGGTTATCCGTCGCACACGATTTTGGTAACGTACACTATATTATAATTATTTAAACGAACGATTAATTGATAAAATCGTGTCGCGTCTCTTATCGTCATAAAGGCCGTGGAAGATGCTGTACGGTATGATGACCGTACATGCACTATCGACGGGGTCAGGGAATTGTAACTTTTGTGTCTGTGTTCTAAGAGTATATGATTTAAATTTTGTTACCTCTAATAATTATAGGTATTATGTGAAATGGAGAAATTAAGTACAAAGTTTTACTTGGCATATTTGCTATAATTTAGGTAAGGTGCACGGTTGAAAGTAGTGGTTATTTGTTGCATTTTTGCAATTTTTTATTTTTATATAATATTAATATCTTGTTTGGATAACGGTTTCATTCACAACACAAGGGAAAAATTTTTATTGGAAATTTTCAAGTCCCTTTATCGATTATTAAACGATAATATGACTATCCATAGTCGTACGATTAGAAACTTAACGACGTCTAAATTTTAAATAAAAAAATATTAATAATCTAAATGCCTCAACTAATTTAGGTTGCAATTGTTTCAATTTTATATTAAAGCTTGAATTATAAATAATTGTTCATTTAAAATTATTTTTGACGTTTCAGCATTTTTATGTTGTGTATTATGGGTGATTTTCTTTAAATGAAACGATTTCTTTTGTAATTTACAAATATATTTTAATAATTTTAATTGCATATTTTTACTGGATTTAAAGGCTTGAACAGATTTATAGTTTATTTCGATTTCTGAGATCAATGACAGAAATGGACATTTGTTATTATATTGATTACACACTCAGGCCAACGAAATGAATGTGAAATACAGAACCTAATAAATTACTTGGTTATATTATTATATTATAAGAGGATAGTAGTTCTAGTCTTCTAGGTGACTGATGCCTTGTAGTGTTATCAGCTGAGCTGTAATAATTATTTTATTAAAAATTCGAAAAAATTTTCTATACAAATAATAAAATTAAATGGCAACATTTTATTTTCCATATTTACTAATTAAAGGACTATTTTTGCACTTATTTTGGTGTTATTGAGTGAATAATAAAGCACCGAAAATGTACTTTTTTAGTACTATAAGTTTCGTGCTTATTATATTAATAAGTTATAAACTTATAAATATATTTTGGGGACAAAAAATAATATTTTAAACTATTTTTTATAGAAAGTAATTCTTTAATATGACCTTATAATATCTAATTTCATTCTGATAACATAATGTAAAAATAATTCTGAACTAAAAACTTATATACAAAATGGAAAATGCGTAAATTATTGAATCATTTTGATAAATCTGTGGACGCATGTGTTGTAACTGACGGTTGCGAAGTAAAACAATTAGGAGCTTATAGAAATTCCATCAGAGCCTCAGAAGGCAACACACCAACATCATTCAAAGTGTTTCACAGATTTATTTTCACCCGTCAATATTCCATCGGTATACTATATACGTATATTGTTTATTGAATATTTGTTTTAAAAAAATGTCACTTCTGCTTTCGTTGCGAGGCAACAAATGAGGGCGTTCGTTTTTAGGTCACGTTAAATTAAATTTTCAGCAAATATTTTGAATAGTATAGTTTCTCTTCAAATTTAAAATTAAGCAATATCATTAAATATGTCATTAAAACCACTATAATAAGTATACTTAAAAAAAATACATTGGGTAAAAGTGAAAAAAAATTTTTTTATAACAATCAAAAAATACGAAACATCAGTTTTTGATCATTGTTAACTAACATAAGCTAACCACGACCAAACAATAAACAATATTGTGACAAAAATCTATTACTGTAACACAATATAATAATATTACACAGGTGATGGCGATAAACACAGTCCGGTGGGTGTTCGGCGACGAATATTTGTCAAGCGCCGCTGGTCGAATGATGTGCGGTATCCGGGACCGGATGGCGAGCAAGGATTTAGCCCAGATGCAAAAACCTACTTCTAGCGTCAATTTCGAGAACCAAAGTTACGGGTCTGGAAGTCACGAATAGGTGCTATCGAATACAAGACGAATAACTATTTAGGCGGTGGACTGTCCTCGCATATCACGATACCGAACATAATAATAGGTAGTTCGTTTTAAAACAGTTTTCACGGGTAAAATTTATGAAAACATAATATTTCCGGGATGCCCTAAACCTTGGTCAGCCCATAGATATGAGCAATCGACTGTCGACGAATAACTTATAATATATAACAAAGCGATGTGCATAATAATTGAAAGATTTATTTATTTACTCATTGTTTTTTTACATGATTATATACATAATATAGTTAATGGTTATTATATTGTTTTTGTATGACACTTGACAGCTGATGTTATATCTATGTATACGCACTATAGCAGTAACTTTATGTGGGCAGTGTATTTTATTGTTTTTTTTATGCTTCCTTGACGAAGCAACGAGTCCGATTGCCGATTACCAGACCTGGGAATGCGATTCTGGAATAGAATAAAAAAATACAAAATTGTAGAAAATTATAATAACTAGGTAGTGTTATAGGTACTTGGGTAACGGTTGATGTAATTGATAATATGTTATGAGAAAATCTCGTGTACATTGAAGGCAGAAATCATGTAAATAATATAATAACAATTAATAATTATCAGTCAACATAGGATTCGAAAATGTGTAGTTAGAAACCTATAGTGTAGTTCGGCGTTTACGGTGTATCTTAGATTTCGCATCATAGGTGTACTTATACACCGTGTAACCATGTGACCCGTGTTCAGAATTCATAATAATGTGTCATAATGTAACTAAATTTAAATAAACACCTAACATACGGTGAAGTACTTAAATATTTTCAACTATTTGAAAAAAATATTGTGAATATGGGTTAACCACACGCGGTAGACCCAGAATATTGAAACTGCAGCAGTGCCTGCTAATAAATAATATGTAATAATAACTATACATAATAGTGTATAGTGTCGTACATGCTTCCGCCAACTAATGTTTGTGTTATAGCTGTCCGTGTGATTTTTGTTGTCATAAATAACGTGAATAATTATTGCAATAATAATTAATCGGAAGTTCCGTGTAAATAGTAACCTTAAATAGAGGTCATACCTATAATTTTTAGACCCGTCGCGCTTCGGCGTCATCGGAAAATAATACTGAAATAATATAGTCTGTATAATATTATAGTGGAAACTATTCATAAATAATACGAAATAGTGATAAAAAATTATTAGGTACATAGAAAAATATGATAGGTGTAGATAATTATTATACCTCAGATGCACACTTGAAAGCTCGAGACTTATTACTATAAGAACAATACGACTACTACAATAATATGTTAATTAATATTGCAATCCATGTTTCAGTAAGATTATTAATTTTATTCTAATCTTCAATTCTGTATTTCTATGATACGTACCATCATAATTAAATCAATCATAATCATACATATTCATATACGTCGATTATTATTTTTATATACATCATTATACTTATCGCAATTATTTTAACATTTTTTTTTTTTTTTTAATTCAAGTATTTTACCCGACATTTATCCTTCATATTCATTTTAATATATAACAATTTGTAAATGGAATTTTATAAAAACAGTGTTTTTTTTTAATAAATACGAGCAGGTAGTATTTTGCACTTAGAATTTATAAAAATAATAAAATATATACTTACTTGTGGATTTCGGTATTTTATCGGTGATTTAAACAGTTAATTAAAAACTTAATTTAAAATAAAATTATTCGTTCTTTCGTAATAAAAAATAATAACTGAATCAGATATTTATTCAAGAGTTAGGGCCCCACTGTATATCTGCTACCACCAAATTCATCATGGCTGTCATTCTATCCAATATATTTTAGTGTTTCTTAATTATATATTTATTCATTATTATTGTATTTGTTAACGGTCAGTGTAACATTTTTTTTTTTTTTTTGTAAATTTTATTTTTTATACAAATAAATATAACATATGGAAGTTAATCAATTAAAAATTAATTAATACTTAGTATGACTAGTATAAGTAATAGCAAAGTATTCAATAATAATGATTTTTTTATTTTTATTAAAATATATGTTTCAACTTTCAAATATTATTTGAAAGTTATTATTACATATTATATTTTATTATTAAGTTACAATATTTAAAGTATATATATTATTAAAATAATAAAATTTTTCCATGAAAAATAATAATTATTAAATGTTAGTTTATATATAACATACAAAAACGGTAAAAAAAAAAAAAGAAGTTAAATGTGTCACTTGTACGGGTGTATTCTAATTTGAAAACGAAATAAATAAAAAATATTTCATTTTCAAAACGATTCCGATTTTTTCCAATTTTCTCATTCAATTATAAATGTCTATGAATACATAAAAATATACAAACATTTAAAATAATAATTAATAAAGGACAATTAATTCAATGGAAAAATTGTAAAATGTAATAATGTGAAGTCATAAAGTTCGCCACATATAAGTATAACAATATAATTTATATTTCATAAAGGTTCAAAATTTCCTCCAATAGAGAATGTTTATTCAATCAATAAAGCAAATATTTTATTTTTAAAACATTATAAAAAATAAATAAATAAAAAAAACTACGTATAAAATAACAAAAATAATTTGTTTTTTTTTTTAAGTGTATCTATAATGTTATATGTTGTGTAGTGCCGGATTTAGAACATTTGATACCCGGGGCTAATAAAAATACAGTGCCCTTACATAAATGAATCTATGCGGTATGCCGGAAGTAAAATTATATTATATTTTTATCAAAACCCTTGTCTTCATAATATATAGTAAAGTATAGTATTATGGTATATAGAACGTGTTAATGTTATGCTTAAACATAATTAAAAAATATAAATTTAAAATATCTTTATTTTAATTTAGCAACTCCAATTAAATTTAAGGAGTAAGCTGATCATAGGATTAACAGTTGCTCGTGCTTTGGCTTATGGTACACAGGATTACGTTAACCACTCAAAATAATTATACAAACAATTGTATGATCTTTAATAATATAAAATAGACTACTCGATATGAATAACAAATGAACAATAATTAACGATCATCGTAAATTCGAATATCGTATTTTAATTTAACATTAAAATAATATACAATTATTATCGTCAGTTATTGGACTGGATTTTCTCCGAAAATGTATATTATGAACTTATACGACGATATAAAAAAAACGTCAACACCGGTCAAAAATAGTTCAGAGAAAAATATTATAATATATTTTTAAATAACTAATGTAAAATAATATTTATTTTTCTTGGCGGAAGTTTGGTAATATATTATTATTTATATTTTATACATATCATATTATAACATATTTTTCTGTCCGTTACTTTTATTTTCTCATACGTTTAAGATCGCCCTTATTCCGACAGCGCCTAGGGAAAGTTTACCCATTTGCCCCACACTCTAAATCAGGTACTGGTGTTGTTTAATGCTGCGTCGTGGGGATTGATGGTATTTTTTGACTACTCGTATTCTCTTTATTTTTAAAGTAAATAACTACAGACTGTCGCCGTACACACATGAAATTTACGATAACGAGGAGGAATACATTATTTTTCTGTCAACATTTTTACCACTTTTTTCACAAAGTATATATAGAATTGAAAATACTTTTTCGTGGAAAATAACATTCGTGTTGGAAAACATAAATAAAATAGCTGTTCAATCGTTTTTAATGAAAGTTTGAACTGTTTGAAGACAAACTTTCTGATCTTCGGCAATGACGCTTTGTGAGTGAAAAATAAATTTACTCGAAAACTACTTTACGAGTCTGTTGTCATACGCTCGCAAAACATACAACGTACATATGTATGCGTATATTAAGCGCAATCGTTTATAATATTAGTGTGTATTTGAAGTGCGAGTGCCGAAGACCGAACGAACGTCTGTTACTTTGTAGTTATTGTTAGTACACCAACGTTTGGCGGTAAATGCGAACAGTAAATATTATATATTATTTCGATGTTCGCCTGCAGATTTGTTGTTTGACTAAGTCGCGGCAGCGCGTTCGGTGGTTATATATGATTGTGTGCGGTGGCGGCGGGTAAAGATTAAGAGAGATGTATATATTATTGTGATTATATTTTAGGGGCGGAAGCGAAGAGGAGTACGATAAAACGCGAACTGCAAGCGTACGTGCGTCGTATACAAGGGGAATATATTAATATTTAGCAATTCGAATGAGGAGCAACTATACCGCAGCCGTCGACCGTGCGATAAGTGTGTAATCGAAGTACCTATACATATACCGAAGTCGTAACAGCGCGAGAGGTCTTAAGGACTCAAGAATATAATTTCAAACCGTTTGAACCGTTTGAATACAAATAAACGATTGCTCGGAGACTTATTATTTTTGTACACGCCATCATAATTTATTAACAAACCGAATACATAATATTATCATCATTACACGTATAATAACCAAACTCTAATAACATAATATGTGTCCATACTTGATTAACCCGACACGAACTAACTCAAACGATGGAAAACATATCATACGATAATCTATATATTGTATTATTATACCACACAGAATAAAATATTAGATATTACATTTTGGTTTTCTATCAAACATGGGTGAAAGCGGGTGTAGTTTCTAAAGTATTTGATATAAAAAATGTTCTATACAAAAACATGTTATATGAAACTTTCATCCACATCAAAGTTTAATGTAATACATGACATTATGGTGAAATAAAATAAACTTAGTTATACTCTGCAACAGACGTGCTTCGTTTTTATTCCATCATAAATGTTTGACGGTGATCGAAAAGTTTTTTTTACATTTAGAAAACTTATTGAGAAGGTCGAAAACACTCTAGTATTTTAGGAATGCTCCGAGAAACTTTTAAGTTTTAAGTATTATACTCCTTCTGGCTTCTACTCGAAAATGTTTACAAGAAAATAATAAAAATAATATTATGAACTTTTTTGACTGACATTTCGTATAAAGTGTAAACAAGTGTTTTGCACTTATGTAATGTGATTTCTTAAAAAATAAACTTTATATGATGAGGTTATAAGAAATCTTGTCGAAAAAATGATGTATTATTATTATCTCTTGTAGATATTGTTTTTTTATTTTTTATAATTTCTTTTTGGCAAGATTTCTTATAACCTCATATAAAGTTTATTTTTTAAGAAATTACATTATATAAGTGCGAAACACTTGTTCACATTTTACACAAGATGCTAGTCAAACAATAGTTGTGTTACACTGGTTATGCATTTACATATTACAAATACAGATGCAAAAAGTAAATTTTAATTTACTCAAAAATTGTATTTACATTTTTCATTGTATAATATTTATATACAAGTACTTCTAAGTTAAGATTTTTAGTAAGATCAGAATGAGAGTCTGAAAAAAATCAATTATAATATTATAGCGTAGTATACATAAACTTTATATTATTTTTAATATTGTAACATGATAGTATTGCTTTTAATTCAATCATAAGTAATGTCGTTTTGAGTTACAATGACATATTAAATTATGTTTAATGGCATGTAACACAATATTACACCATATACTTATTACCTATACTGTATTAATATTATGTCAGAGTACTTAAAATACTAAAATAGTTGTGTATGTCTTGTTATTTGAAACTTGCTATATATTGCTAAATTATAATATTTTAAATATAATATAAGTAAATATTATTATTTATTAGACAAGACTTGGCGTGTATTGTACTAACTTTAAATATATAAACTCAAAAAATAACGACTCTTCATCTAAAGAAAATAAAACTATCGGCTATTAATTTGACGACATTGACAATATTATTGTTTTTAAATTAATTTCGATAAAAATATTCACGATGATTTGAAATTGCAATACAAGGTTATAACAAAATAATACTTGCGTATATAAAATTAAGTTCTATGTTCCAGCAATAATTCAGTGATTGAACAAAGATTTAATTGATCTTGAAATTTTATATGCATAACCTTTATGACAAGCATAGTAAGTATGCATATCAAATCATATCAATTATGCATTATAGTGAAATCTATTAATTGTTTGAATTATAATAATTTTTGTGTTATTACATTAAGTAATTATTTTTAGTTTGGTTTCACTTTAATTTGTTTTATAAGCTAAGTATCTTCATTAAAAAAAAAAAAAAAAAAAAAAAAAATACTGAGAAGGTCAAATGAGTAAAAAAAAAAAAAAAATTATAAAACATTGAAAGTTAAACATAGACGGTTCTTAATTTAAATCAATAGTTGGTTATAAAGTTCTCTATACTTAACTTAGCTTATACATTAGTTACATCTAAAAAACACTAAAACCTCGCTTGAATTATAGACGATTCCTGGAAAAGAAAACTGTTTAAATTATTTCAAAAGTTTCGGAATAAAACCTATGCCCTATGGTAAAAATATCTTCTGGGTATGGATATTAAATATTTTATGAACTTTTAATTACAAAGTAATTTTCAATTTTTTGAGAGTTAATTATTTTCTTCAAATATATACTATAATAACTTTTAGCACTCATAAAAAAGTAATACTCTCTTCTCGTGAATTAAAACATTGGGTTCTTATATATTAAGGAAACTAATTTTGTTTTATAAAAAAAACCTAAAAACTTAAATGATATATTATTTATATTAAATAAACGTTAAAAAAAAAAATAATAAATTATGTTTCTTTTCTACCATTAGGAAATTTCAAACTACCGCTACCATAAACTCTAATAATAAAGCTAATAGCACAAAAATGGTTCAGCTTTGAGCACATTTTTTATATAGTACAAATACAAATAAATGTAACACTCGTGTTCAAAAATAAAATCCATCAAATCAAATTCTTACCATTTTGTCAGACTTATTCACTTACAATTATTCAAAATATTTTAAATTGTCCATTATGAATAGACAATTATCATATTATACGAATAATTATGAACATTTCAAAAATCTATAATAGTAAGTGTCAAGTATAATATCTATGTTATTATAGCCTATGATTAATATTTTTCGGACTATTTTTGCAACTTGTATTTCTGAAATCTTAAAGTTTTCACTTAAAATTGATGACCGGAGTTTTTATGCTTCATATAATCATACAACGCAGACGATTTTAGTATAATATTAAAGTGCTGACCTAATATATTTTATAACAGCCATTCGCGATTAAGTAATAAAATTTAGTAGTGCATCGACAATAATAGTAGACGAAGATGAGATTTTTTATATATATTGACCTTCATTTATCATTCAATCTTTTAGTCCAAACGTATCCTATATATTTCAAATACGTATTACAATATACATATACATATTATATTTATATATATTATGATAGAATATAAATTATGATTAACCAAATATTAAATATTTTATTGGGTATAGGATATTGACATTATTGGTGCATGTAATATATTTTAGAGTTTCATGATTTAATTAAAAAAAAAGCAAGCCGAATTTGACACTCGAAAGTTTATTTAGGTTTAAATTGAAATCCATTTGAAATGAATAACTCGTTTTATTTTATTGCTATGTATAAAATGTGCGATACGCTATTGACATTAGTTGTGAAAAAATGACAAGTAAAATAAATATTTTTATTTCGTTTGACCAATGATGGAATTAAATTAAATCCGATATAAAACCATACAAGTTTCATATTGGTGTACAACTATATAGAATATTTATTTCATCAAAACTGTAAAATCCCGTAAGTCGTGACTTAATAAAAAAAAATAAAACAAAATTAATTCAAATAAATCACTTCGAAAAACAAAGAGACCGTATTATATTAACATAAAAAATACAACGAAATTAAAAAAATTATAACAAAATTAAAAATATAAAACAAAAGTTAAATTATACTTATCAATAAAAATCGGTTTCAAAGTAAAATAATTAAAGTGTACCTACCTATTTTTTTTAACCGGGGAAATTCTCTTATGAAATAGATTTAGTTCAAACTTAAAATGCCTTACTCGTATTATAGGTCACTGTATTGGATGTGTTAAATTTTAATTTATTTAAACATGAATTAATCATGGATCATTGTTTTATAACTTCACATATCATTATTTATTGTAATTATTTGTATACGTAAAAACAATTTATGGGAAGGACACAAAACTCAAGTTTTCTAATTATATAATAACTAATAAAATAACATTTAAGTACAGAAGAATGGTGTAAAGAGGACAAGATTTGCAGTATAAATATTTCAAATACAGTCAAAATATTTTTGAAATTTCATTGTAGGTGTACACATAGAAAATTATGATACAAGTAAAAGTGGTATATTTTATGTTTTTACGAATTTTTGAATTACAACAAAATAACTAAAATCGTTTGACGGTGAATTGTTATTATTAGTTTTATCGTCAATAAGTATTGAACTTTAAATGCTTATAAGTACAAAAAAGGTTACAACAGTATAGAATCTCGATTATCCATCTCCCGATTAACTATCTTTCTCAATTAATCACGATTCACACGTCGGAATAAAATCTTATCGCATAAAATGGTTTATCAGAAACATTCCGTCAATATCCACTAGAAAAATATATTTAATGGGTGAGATTAAAACAATGTATTAAAATTGCTGGATTATTTTTGTATTGCAATGTCAGTCATAATTATTGGACAAATAATAAATAACATGTGTATTAAAAAAAAATTTTCGTTTCTCGTGAAATCGTCTTTTCGATAATCCGTCAAAGCTCTGGTCTCGAAAATTCCCCATTATACAATAGGATGTAACCAGTGACGTGCCCAAGGGGTGGGGAGAGGTTAGGGGTTATATCCGCCCCATTGACTTTTTTTGTTGACTTCGACTTATTAGATATTAAATATTACTTTTAATTATCAGTTATTAAAAATAAAAATTATGATAGAAGGCTTAAATTCACTTTGTTTTCCTGTTTCTACTTACTTAAATTGTTTGACTCAATATAAGGAACTGTCAATATGTATATCTACTTAGAGGAACTTTAAGTTCAATGTAATTTAAATATTTAATCAAGTGGAACAACTTAATTCCCTGTAATTCAAACATATTCTTATATAGAAATATTTTTTTGTATATCAAACAGTCAAATTGCATTGTTTGTGTATCCCAACAATTAAATTATACTGGAAAATTAATTTACAAAGTTCTCACATAAAATATAATGTTTAGAAAATGCTAGTGTTTATACAATTTTACGGTTATTGTTTTTTTTTAATTAGAACTAAATACAAAATGTACGTTGTCAAAAATAGAGTTTTATATTAGGTAAATCATAGTCCCTAGTTTTTTTCCATTTTAAAAAAAAAGAATTGAGATTTTTTTAATGGACTTAATGTTGACTTTTTTTTTTAGCACAGTAAAAATTTCTCCTCCGAAATATAAAATAATTTAATTTTTTTAGTGTTTCAGTAATCAGTTGATAAGATGCCAAGTGACATATTCTCTTTTCATAATCTGTTTTTCCGTATACATTATTCCTAAAAGCATTATTATTCGTGACGTTTAATTTAGTTAAAATTTAAATTATACAAAAACCTTTTCAAGAAGAAGCGTGTGGTGCGAGATAAAGCGTCTTCTCTACTTACCGGTGACATTCAGAACATCCACTGTAGCATTAGTGTCTTTTTAAAAGTTTCAATGAAACACCTCATGGCATAATATTATACTATCCCTTTGGCACTCTCGTTTGAAGGTTATGTTACGTTGCGGAATATAAGTAAAATTCAATCGGTAAAATATTCCAAATATTTCAAATAGAAGGGATGTCTTGCGAATTTTTTAAAATTATTTCAAACTTCCAAGAAACACAGAGAAAAGCTTTCTCGTCAAAGAAGAATGTTTTTATATTATTAAATAATATATATACAAATATTTTAAAGGCTTCATATATCAGATAGAAGCATGCGGTGTATACACTTATATTATACATACCTATACGTTCTATATAAGTAAGCTACAAAATATCTCTGTTAAAATTACTATTAAAATTGGGATATTAACATCCTGAGATGTATGTAGAAAATTAAGTATGTAATGTTTACTAGTTCAAATTTCAACTTCAAAACTTATGTTATATACACATAATACGTTCTATAACGTAATAATATATAATGAGAAGTCACGCAGTATATAGTGGTAAGTATTCAATTTATAAAAAGTAAATTATTATATGTTTATTTCTCAATCGATCGATGGAGAGAGAGATGCTCATCGTGGGTTCGCATCGCTTATTTTTCTACAAATATTTAGTATTAATTGTTTGTCAGCCCCAATTCGAAATCGTTCGCAACGGACGGGCGGTGACATGGGCGGTGAGCTTTTTTCCGCCGCCCCTTGTCCGCCCCTCGACCGCCTTTCACACCCTTAAAATCGTCCGACCCGCTAACGTACACGCCGTGAACATACGTCTGTTATGTTACCTATAATTTTTACACTGCAGCTACTCAGTGGCAAATTATCAGATGAGAAAAATAAGGTTTAGCCTCACCAAACTAATGTTAAAAAAAAAAGTGGTTTATACTATACAGTTAGGTACTTTCGATCGACAATAATATTATATACATTTTAAAATAGAAAAGTTTTTTTTTTTTATTATATTATCATTATCACGACAAAACACTTTTTTTCCTGGATTTCCAACTTTAGTGAAAATAACAAATAACCAAAGAATATAATATTAACTCACCCTATTATATAGGTGTTATGTTGTTTTGTTCAGTTTTTTTAGTTAATATACATTGAACTATTTTAAAATTTATCGCAAAACTAATCTGTTGGTATTATTGCAGTATGTCATATTGCAGATAAACATTTTTTTCTCTCATATATTTTAAAAATACATATCTTCCTCGCCTAGTCACCTCTCATTTGGTTCACGAGCCGCCACTATATTGCCACTGTCATTGCCACAGCTACTATATACTAATACTGTACCTACTATAATAATATATAATATAAACTATAACGCCACTTGCGAATAATATTTATAATTAAATTGTATATCATAAATGTACAATAAGTGTTAAACGTACACGCGGCAATAATAAATATTAAATACGATTAATAATAAGCGTGTACACAATATACCTATAACCGCTATTATTCATCTATATTTGAATACAATATTATATGGGGACGTGCGTTACGTATATTGTACGTATTCGCGCATCTTATAATATGTTTTGTTTATTTTGTGTAGCACTATTACAACGGGAGGGTCGACGATGTCAGTGCCACAGATATATATATATATATATATACATATTAAAAGGGGTTCGACGTGTCGGTATAGCGTATCGTAATAATACATTGAAACATTCGGTCATATATAAGCGCGGAAAGACTATCTCATCCACTCGCTTGAATCTTTTCTAAATGCATTACAGTTCGTATACAGCTAAGGGTCGCATTGGAGGCGGCGCGTTCAGCGAACGGACTGACGACGCGTAGTCGTATTAATATGCGGCACAGAGACAGCTTTTAGGCGAACACACGCTATTGAACGATATTGTCGTCGATAGGACGAAAGTGATCCTGACACGAGACCACATTATATAGACCGTATATATATATTTTTTTTTTTGATTATTATATATAGGTATACTCGATCGATCGAATGCGTCACGTCACGGCGAATAAAAACGAATTATAGGTGTGTACCTACGTACTTCCTTTATTACATCCATAATAATATTATACAAAAACCTTTTCAAGAAGAAGCGTGTGGTATATACGACGACGTTCCATTAAATATTTTTTAGGGTGTATTCTCTCGTGTACCGTGTACCGTATACATTATGGCGGAGACTAATTCGGCGGTCTTGTTTTTACAGCCGAGTAAACTTTAACCCGAACATATAATATTAGACGCGACATTATTGGACGGCCAAGTCCGACCTGCAGACGCAATCAACTCCGACTCACACTCTGATCACCCGGTCGTCCGACAGGCGGGCGCCAATGGCACCGTTTTCATATTAATATATAATATTATATGATTATAATATACGTATGACGATATAGCAATATTATTTAAGTATAGCTCTGGGTACCTCCATAAAATATAACCCAAAATATATTTTATCACACGCGTGGGCTGTCGCTGTCGATTAAATTCGTTCGGCTTTGGGTGCAATGTCACGTTCCAAAATATAATATATATAGCAACATTAATCTGAAATTATGCTGTCAACTATAATATTATATAACGTCACGATGACGTCCAAAATATTTAATCACCGGTGCGGATATATGACGCGTTATTATCATTACTCGACGCGTATCAGTGATTTCGGCGCCGTTTCGGCGCACCTTCCACTTTTAGCTTTGAATTTTAGTACTCGGCAGGTCTCGCACAAGTGATAATGACGATGATGATAATAATAATCTTCTGCTCCGGAAAATCTGTCAGTTCGTTTTATTTTTTGGACATCATCACGTACTGTAGATAGACCTCATCGTGTAGGTATTATAGGTATTAATTTTGTGGCAGACCGGAAAAGTATAAAAATTAGCGTTTACCCAGTTCGGTGTTCACAATGATTCTTTTTATTAAAACTAAAAAGCAATTAAGAAAGAAATATATACCTACTGATTAAGTTTTAAATACCTACTCGATTTAGCTTTTTACAAATAATTATTATTCATAATGAAAAAAGGGTTAAACCACTCAAATAACCACGAAATATGTGTAAACGCCACCGTCACATACAACTGTGTATACCTACCAAATGGAGAGACAGATTATGATACAGCAAATTAATCAGCATACTCGTCTAATATTATATGTATAATTTATGTAAATATAAATATCTACGCTGTAACCCACCCCCATTAATATTAATTTCATTGGTCTGTAGAATTCACGGTAACATAAAAGCCTAATGACTATAGTCATATTGCTAAAAATTAAAATAAACTTAATACCATTATTATTATTACTAATTATGAAAACGAGTTATTTGCGATAAAACTATTTAGTTTGAGCGAATTTAGCATCACTGTGCCACGATGATCGCATACAATTTGTACCAATATTTTTAAATTAATTAACTTATTGCTATTAACAATAAAAAGGGGGGGAAAGTAACCGATCTGCTGTATAGTATATTATACTACTTTATTATACTGTACCCGTTGAGTGTAACTATAGTCATTGACTAAGTCACTGTAATGTATGTGATAAATAATAAAAACGATTATGAGTAAAGTAAGCCCGTCAGCCTAAGAATATTTTACGATGTATATATATCATATATATGTATTACAATTATACCATTTTATTTTGCCATCTAAGCTAAGTAATACGGAATGTTTAATTAATTTTTGCTGAAAATATTGCATTTATTATATTATCATTATAAATTATAATAATAAATATATTTATATCAAATGTAATTGTTATTAATTTTTGTGTAAATATTAACTTCGGAACGTTATGATTAGGTTTGTGTTATAAATATGCAACAATGGCTTAAAATTAAACTAAATTCAATGTTTCGAAAATGTCATCATTGTTTGATTAAAATATAACAATATAACAATTTATTTCTTCGTGTAATAATTATGTTAAATTTCTTGTAGCCAATAACTTTAGACGCTTCAGTTAAAATTATACCACGT
The DNA here is from genome assembly GCA_009835225.1 of Aphis craccivora. Lineage (NCBI taxonomy): Eukaryota > Metazoa > Arthropoda > Insecta > Hemiptera > Aphididae > Aphis > Aphis craccivora. Next base: position 72,819 of record VUJU01000310.1, on the reverse strand, counting down.
AACATGGAAAATGTAGATGTTACAGAAAACGTACATATTGCCCGGAAAGTTTGAATCATGTACCTATGTAAACAAACTAAAATTTTTTTTATTTATTTATTATCACTAATAATATTGTATAATATAATTACTGTGAAAAATTAATACAATATTAGTTATAATATTTTTATACATTGAATGAAAAAAATTATAATTATTAAGATTTTTTTTTTATGTTTTCTATGTAGTAAATATTATTATGAATAATACATTTGATGCAAAATATTACACAAAAAGGAATATGTTCGTATTCGCGATTCAAATTTCCTGGTTATACATATACCTATACGTAAATTGTACATATTGTCTGGAATTCGTATTCCACATTGTCCGTAACATATAGTTACGTGTAAGATATAGGAGTAATAGGCCAATTGCTATCTATTTTTTACAATTTGATATTACATATTATATTTGTTTAATTTTGTATTGCCTTATGAGTTAATGTTACCTAGTAAATGAGAGTAAAATAATAATAGTATTAAAATATTTTACATTTTAGCAACTTAATAGATACCTATTTAATATTTTTAAAAATGGTCCTATATATTGTATCTTAATCTCTTAGATACAATAGATATTTTCTATCATGTATAATAAGTAGGCATATTGTACTTTATCTTAAGATAAAAACAATATTTGGTATCTATTTGAATCAATGATTGCAGAAACGTCACGAGTCACATATTTTATGAAATTGAGATACTTATTAGTAAAAGTGTAAAACAGTGTAGTACTAGTCATGTGTTTCTGTGCGTTGACTGTAAAAATGTCTTTAGTTATATACTTAGTATACTAATATATTATGATATATTTTAATAAGTATTTATTCTTGGATTTTTTTTTTTCAAAATTATTTATATTATACAGTTTTTATCAACTATAATATCCAAAAGTTTTAAATAATTGACTCATGGCGTTATTGCAATCATGGATTCATTTTAATTTAATAAATCAATTGCGATTTGCGAGCTTATGGTAGGTATATTAAACAATATGATTTACGGGACCATGATCGGGAGGCTCATTATGACTATTAAATCTTATTGAATCATTATTAAATATTAATACATTTTTCATGTAGACAATGGTTTATTCAAATATTTAATCATTACTATAGTATTGTTACGAAGTGTACAGTATTCGATTATACAGGCCATTTAGGTCCTTTGTCGCAACAACCACTTGTTTCCATCGATTTCTTTCCTTCACCAGTTCTATTCCAATTTTAATTCCTAGTTTTTGTAAGTACACATTCACTCTATCTTTCTATCTTTGTCTTGGATATCCTCTAGGCCTTTTTGTGATTGGTTCCCATTCATGATTATATATTATATTATAAATTACATAAATAATTTATTTAAATAAAAAATATCAACGAGAACGTATAGTTTCCCTCGTTTCCAATGAAAAATAATAATGGAGGTCCGCCCTCCTGTGCACTAACCCGAAAATAATAAATAACTGATGATAATCTTTATGATGGGGGGGGGGGGTAAATTATAATTAGTTATATACTTTATATTTTGTTTACAAATTTAGAATTATTAGGTTAAGCATAATTATACATAAGAGGATGCTATTCTCTAATCTTTATAAAAATATTGTATTCTCTCTTCTCTTCATTTAACAAACAACGTACCAAATTTCAATTTCGGATTTAGTTTGAACGTGGGGGTAATTAATCAATCAATAAAAATATTTTTATTAAATAAAAAAACATTTATTATTATAATATAGATAATATACACTCAGTAGATCAGTATTAAAATTTATCGAGAAAAATAAAAAAGTGAAATGTTTTGGGTGATTTTACGTACAAACAATGATTTATAATTCTAATTTGTATACATTTAAAATTATAAATTATAAAATTAGATTTAGTACGTACATTTTTGTCGTAACATAATATATATTAATAATTTAATAATTTTATTGATCGATTTATAATTTTTATTTGACGTCCAAATGTCTTCACTTTCAAACGGCTATACGTCTATTATTAAATTTGTTCTAGATCGACCAAATTTGTGCTCAGTTGAATCTGCTTTTCGTTAATTTTAGAGCAATAATCATCATTTATCTGCAAACGTAAAAATAAGAATGACTCTAGCTCAAGTATACAAAGCTATAATTGATATTTACTAAAATCATAACATTGTATACAGTTATATAACATGAGTAATTTAAAATTTAAATATGTATTTGTTTTCCTATATATTATGCACACGCAATGTTTTTGAAGTCCTGCAGTTATCGCAGAGGTAGGTATATTTATTAACATTATACAATTGTTTATTTGTATTTATTTTTGATTTATTTATAAGATTAGTTTATTGAAAAAAAAAGTAAGACAGAAATGTGTTATTTGACGTCATTATTTTTCGTCTGAAATTTTCAATTAGAAAACTATAGCAAGAGGTCCGGATTTATTTCTACAAAAATGATCCCTTGGATCACGTAGCGACACTGATTTATACGAAATATATAAATGCGTGTGGATTAAAATCACGGCCGTTGTTTACCGTGAAAATCATAAAATTCGGAGGTGTAGAAAATAGGGATTCGAAAAACGAGAGAAAAAAAAATCAAATCAAAAACATAATCATGATCGAAGACCGTTTCCGCAGAAACGTCTCGGCGCAAACCCACTACCACCGGGTGGCTGTTGTGGGTGGTTAAGCCTACACTAATCGGAGAGGGCGGGCAGATATGCGCATATTGTGTCGTACGTGTTCGTGTGTAAGTGCGTACTTGTGTGTATATGGTTGCGTGAGTGTGTTGCTTCGAATGCGTACCATACGCTTGGTGCGTTGTGCGTTTGTCGCGTGCGCACAAGACGTCGACGAGAGCAGAGTCCTCGGCGACCACCAGGGAAAGAAGACCACTCTGTCCAACGCAACTGGATCGAAAAAACGTGTGATTAATTGCACCGTCGCAGTTTTACCCCCGTCGACTTCTGTTCGACCGACGTTGTTCACTTCGTGCAACCGTATACGCACAGTATGGTGCTCTATTATTCTTAACCGTTTATTAGTCGAATTTCCGGACCAAGTTTATGGATACGCCGTTTGAGAACGGAGATCCTAAAATAATCACCAGAGTTGAAGAAAAGGAAATCATCAATGTTTTCTGGTTATTTGTGCGTATGATTATACAGTTCATAGTTGTGTACTCAGTCTTGGTTTTATATTATCACTACAACCCCTCCAAACAATCGGACAACGACGACAGCGAAGTTTACTCCTGTACATCAGCTTCCTCTTGTCAACAATTAACTATACAAATAGAGGATTGTTGCTTTTGTACATACACCGAAGACTGCTCGTGTTGTAGAGGAACTCACTGCACGAAAAACACCGGCCGGTTCCAGTGAACAACTCTTCAATCTCAAAAAGGTCGTACAATATAATATACACCATAATCGTATTCAATAATTTATTAAAACAGTATAACAATGATAATGTTAATAGCGATAATTATAATCATATTGCATAGGCAGCGTCGTATCAACAATAACTTCGCAGTTTGAAAATGAAAACCGTATACGATAATAGACACGTCATGTTATGTAAAAAACTGTGCGTGAAATAAAAACATGCACGTTTCTCGTCCCTTATTTCGCGCCGCCAACCCCCTTTTCGACTCCTTTCGCTCCCCCGTCCCGGGCACCGCGGCCAAGTTACCGCCGATTCGGTGCCGGCACCGTTAGCTCGTGTACAAATATCACGGTCGCGGTTCTACAGGTGGTGGCGGTCGTCCGCGAGCAGTTACAGCCCCCTATAACGCGGGGTCTTATCGCTCGCCGAACCGCCGTCGCGCGTCCGATTTACGCGGTTTGACGACGCAATGCCGATGAGGTCGATAATCGAGTCGATGACGGTCGTCGACGAACTATTTTTATTATTATCGATACTTTTGATACTCATAATGATAGTGTTCTATTAAAAACGGTGTTTTTTATTTTCCATCCAATCGTTTCGCGCGGTCATCGCCGACCGTAAATCACGGCGGTGTGTGTGTTGTTTTTTTTTTACATTTTTTACGGCCACGCTCATAAAAAAAAAAAAAAAAAAAAAGCGTTGTTGTAATAACGACGAGACGTTGTACCCGTGTACGGTATAATATATCATTCGCGAGCGCCGTGATCGACGACGGACACGATAAATATTCGCCGCCGCCGCCGCCGAGGCCGTAACGCGTCATTTGTGAACCGGACGAGCTCGCGCAACCGATCGCGGTCGTCGTCGTTTCGCCCGTCGCGTTTTTCCCACGTCCCTCGCCATACATCACCCGTAAATCGGTAACATTACAATTATAAACCCATCGTCGCATCGTTTCCGACATGGCTTCGCGAATACAGCCCAAGCAGGCGAGCGCGGCCACCACGGGAGTCGCCTGTCTGGTCGGCGCCGTCGCCTGGATCCTGATCAGCTCCATTTACGTGGGCAACACCGAGGGCTGGCCGCAGTTCGTGCTCAGCGCGTTCGCCGCGGCCACCGTGTGCGCTGTGGCCGCATCGTCGTTGGCGTACGCGGCCTACCAGCAGTACGTGGTCAAGAACAACCTGTTCGTCGACCAGTGCGCCGACGAGTTCGATTACCGGTCGACGGGCCAATGGGCCGGTGAGTATATTATACTTATATATTATTATATTATGCCCCCCACTCGACCTTAAATTTCAGTCTCCCGAAGTCGATTTTGAAACTATACTACGCCATACACCCTCCAAACAATATACCCAATGATAATGGGCAATAAACGTCTCCGAATTTGGCCGACTTTCGAACGCACCGATTTCCACGTTACATATAATAATATTTCCTCCTCTCTCGCTGCAGGTCGTCTACCTATGTGTTTATATCGTTCGAGACCGCTGCAAAGGTTATTGCTTAATATTATAATATGTTTCGGTGTCGATTTTAGCGCTCAAGAATTAATAGTGTGTTAACATAATACTCAATATATATAATATTACGCGTTACACAACAGGAGACCTGTAATCGTGATATCATATATATCGCTTAACTAGCGGGCAGGATCGAATTATAGCAAACACTGTCCGCTTTTATAAGGAACGAAAAGTATAGGTATAGATGATAATAATGTATTGGTACATAAAACGAGGGGCGCAATTCATTTGCGTATAAAACAATCGATTGTGCGCGTGTTGTACATCAATCCTGACCATATTACAATACAATAATATATTATATAATGATTGTGGTCCGCGATTTTCCACGTTCGACAATACAATACATCGTTTTGCGCTGTTATAATTTCGAGCAATTCGCAACTTTGATTTATTTATTGTTAGGTAGGTATACTGCGCGTAGTGAACGATAAGCCATAGACGTATTTTATAGAGAATATATTGCAGTACGACGCGTGAAAAACAATATTAATAATATGCTTAGTATCAGTCCCACTTGCGCAATCAGTACAAATTTCATTTCGGAGTTATTATTTAGTTGCAAGTTCGCGGCCGATTAAATTTTTATTAAAAAAAAAAAATCCCCACCAAACCGCACGATCGCCGGCCAACAAATAAAAGCGATTACCGCTGCAAGTATAGAACCGATTGCGCATCGCAGTGTGTACCTATATATTATAAGTACTGCTATTAATTTTATCATATAGTATACGCACATCATCATATATATTATAAACGATTGTGATAACAATATACCGGGGTCGTGATTTTTCAAAAATAAAAAATAATAATCGCTCGAGCTTTGAAAATATTATAATATCATATTGTTTTTAATTAAACGAACACACCGTAATCTCGACCGCCGACCGTTTAATCTTGCTCAATACGGTAAAAAATGTGAACGGTATATATATATGCGGATAAACCCGAATAAAGGTCTAGAGTAAATAAATCACGAATAAACGAAGTGAAAATTAATTACGATAACAAATTAAGCGATAGCAAACGATAATAATGGCACTGTTTGTATAACGCGTTCATCTGTTCGAATTAAAAACTGTGAGGAAGGGAATGGAACAGAGCTTGAAATATTATAAAATATAAACGAATGCGCACCATAAATAATTTTACAATATACTATAAACAACGCTAAATAATTTAGTTTTAATAACCGACAGCTGTTGTTCAGACGTTCTAGCGCGGCACAACATTTCGGCAATACAGCGATAGTGTTTCGTATAAACACTATCGAGTGACTCGCCATTATCGAACTGGTTAACACTTCATTCGATAAATAAACGATTGTATATAAGACGTGTAAAAACTTTATTATATTTTAATATACACACTTCGATAATAAGTTTTGTATGCACTACGAACTTATAAGACGAAAACAACTACAGATGTGGGTTGGCCGCAATGGGGTATTTTAGTATTTACGGAGAAAGACTAGGAAGATATAATATCACCTCCCTTGATCCTCTTTTTTAACTTGTAATATTTATGTGGTGATATTTGTTTTTTCTCCATTTTACACTTATTTTCCGGTAAGTAATTATATTATGCCGGGACAATTGACATCAACAGTTGTAGTCGTATATCCTAAACACTAAGTTGGCGATATATTATGTACGATGACAAAAAATGCAAAAAAGTCAAGCGTATATTATTTTACCATAATATACGTATGAAATTGTGTACTTACAGGTGCCTACTCAATGAAATATGTTGAAATTCGAATCTGTCTTAATAGACGTTACATTAAGTATGTACATTATACATATATATAGTTCCGGCTTGGTATAAGCTATTAGGTATATACAATATTATAATATAAGTTACAATTATGGTGTATTCTCTCTGCTCATACATAATATATTCGGTAACATTAACATGCAAAATACTAAAATTCTTCAGTCTGGAAGTATGTGGCATAGTAGCTATTATGTGATAGTCTACCAGCATCGTTTTTAGTATATAGTTTTAAATTTACAAACATGTTATAATACACACTGCACGAGTGATAAAGGCACGAATTTAAATATAAATAGATAAATGTTGTGTTTTCTTTTTTTTTTTTTTTAAGATAAAAATTGTCTTCTCGATATCAAAGAGAATATTTTGTTTCATACTTATCAACGAGTATAAAAATCATAATTTTAAAATCAATCTTGCTATGAGCAGTATGTAATAAATCTTATAAGAAAAACAATGTTTGTTAAAATTATTAATCAATTTTGTCCGTAGTATTTTTATTGCGATTTTATTGGTTTTATGATGTCAGTATACCCGAACCCAATATACCTTTATATATTTTTATATCTTCGATAACGTCAACGTTATGATATTACTGTTGTTAAGGATATAATAATTACGAAACTTGCGCATTTTAGTAAATTTAATGAAATTTTTGACGATTTCAAAACTTCGATTCGTTGTTATTGCATTAAATTAAATAAGTTATCTATGAATCGTGTTTGCAAAACATTAAAACTCGAGCTACGCTTACGACGAGTCTATATAATATTATTTATTAGGTACATATAATATATAATATTATAGCTCGCCCGTGAAAAGTAATAAAATATGATATAGGCGCGTATAACCACTCGTATATTATATATCTGCAGGCGAAAAATCGTATTAGGTGACTAGAGGTGAATCAGGGGTGGGAGGTACGCCTCATAAAAATAATTCATTTTTAAAACAATCATAACGTGATAAATATTTATAAATTGTAAGTCAAATGAAACGATAGATTTCATTGAAATTATTTATTATTTTGTCTATGATTACTATACAGTTATACTACATAAGTTTGATGGCTTACTACACCTAGTGGCTAGTTATGTCAGCAAATTTGTTCAAAATGTCATAGGTACAATATATTCAAAATATTTAACAGTATTCTATTAATAGCGATTATGACTGTTTTGTTATATATTCAAGGCATTGCCTCGCTTTAGTAAACGTTAAATCGGTAACAAATTTTCAGAAACAAATGTAACTATTCAAGAACATTTTAATATTATTAATTATTATTCAACTCTACTCGCTGCCGTCGGCCAAATACAAAATAGAAACCATAATTTTTTTTTCATGACGAAAAGTTCGTCCTGCTATAAAATATGTATTGTTATTTGTTTTTCCTATTTTTTCTTGTTCCTTTTTCTCGCTTTTCCCATTCTCTGGAGATAACCTAATGAGAGAAGATATTTAATAAAACGCATTCATATAATTACAGTGGTGACTGGCGCCACTGATGGAATTGGCAAAGAGTACGCCCGTCAGGTGAGTGGCAACAGTAATAGTGGCAACATCAAGAGCAGCAGCAACACCACAAATGTCGTTCGCGGTGACATCGCCATCGTCGATGACGATTTGGTCGCGGACGACTCAGCGCATAACCCGCTGGTCGACTAACCAACGAATCATAATCTCACAAAAAATGTCATTTGCAATTGTATATAGTTTAGTTACAATAGTGACAGTAGTTATATTAACTATATTTTGTTCTGTCGTATAACAACGATACGACATATTTGAGTGTGCAGTTTTGTAGTGGCGTGTTCTTTACCTCCAAATACTTGATTATATTTTATTTTAAATTGTATTAAACACAAAAAAAAAAAAAAATTTAAAAAAAAATATCTATCAAAAATAAATATCTATGCAAATTTCGTTTTATCTTGTGCACAAAACAGTAGGTTACCCTCTTGAAATAATTTTGTCTCGCTTACATACTTTTGTCTTTTCGATTCTGAAGTTAGATACCTAATTCAAACGGTTTTCAATATTTTCCATTATTATAGGTAGGTTAGCAGTATATTTTTTCTTAACTCGAATAAAGTCGTTTTAAGTTTAATGTTTCATTATTAGTAATAATAATCCTCTCCGATTTCTATTAAATTTCATTAATCACTATAGTCTATCGCGGTTTAACTAATAATATAATTGTTGTCTCTTGATAGTGTCCAATAATAATTCCTACAACTTCTAAAGCACCTACACCTTAAAATTTAGCATATTATCGATATAGGTCTTACACTAACTCCTTCGATTTCAACTGTCACTTATAAATAATAATTATTATTATTAGAATTTCACATTACATGATATTTCATTTCTTTGCACTCTGTGAACACGCATTTATGTATCTATGAACGCACTTATTTCTGCAATTAAGTTCTTATTTTTCTGAATTTAGAACTTTCACTATTTTATTCTTCTCCCTTTTAATTTTCCTTTGATTATCACTATAAAAATTATTATTTCTTGTATCGAATGTCCTATTAATTTATTTTTTAATCTCTCACAGAATCGTCGCTCTTTGTATAAGACATTTAATTCATTTAATTTGGAACTTTCACTTTATACTCTTTTCCCTTTGTTTTCCTTTTATTAAAATCTTCACTCGTTATTGAAATAAAAATATTGTCTTTTATTGATTATCCTTATTATTGATTTCCTTTTTCTATACTCTGTTTGCCGAAAGACCGGACTTTTGTGACGAACAAAAACTCATCGTTTTTCCTTACTACAACTTTTGACGACTAGGAAGCCTCATCCTTACTTGTCAACTGTTTTAGAAACGAGATTTTCGATGGAGCGCCCGTCAGTCGGAGTGCGAAGTGGTTCGGTCCTCGGCGAACAGAATACTTATAGTTAACGTTTTTTCATTTATCTATGACCGCTGTTTTTATATCTCTGTTTAATTTTCATTTAGCACTTTCCCTATTATGCTCTTATCCTTTATGGTTTTCATTCGAATATAATTGTCGATGATATAAATTATTTTTCCTTTTCAAGTATCTATTTTTTCTGAAAAATGTGACTATCCTCCATATTATTAAGTTAATATTATATTCGCACATTTACGTATAAAAGTATCGAATTTTTCTTTATTTTGCACTTTCTCCTTATGATAATTCAGCACAAAAAAAAAATGTATATATAAATATAATATATTAGGTACATTATTACATCATTACCTAAAACACACAATAATACAAAAAAAAAAAAACCAAAAATAATAACTACAATTTACTTTAAACATTTGGTGAGATCTATAGGTACTTTAACACGGGGAACGGAAAATCAGCTATATGTATCGGCTGCTGTTTAGAGTTAATATACGCCACTGCAATTATTGCACTACAAAAATACACAATATTTAAATAAAATTTACACATGAAATCTTGGTGATGGTAATGGTGCGTGTAAAATAATCCTCTTATTAATGGTATTGTGTGCGTTAAGTATGTGTTGGTGATCGGGTGCGTAGAATCGTTTGATGACAATGTTCGTGTGTGTTCAGTGTCACGCGATTTAGTCGTGCGTGAGTGCGTACGACCAAACTAAAATATACATACGGCGACGATAATAATTATAAAACATTTTTGTAATTATTAATTTCGTCCGTCGTACAAGACATGCGGTGTCGGGACATCTATCATAAAGACATAACACGTATGTATATTATATTATTATATTGTTGTTTAATCTAAGATTTGCACGGTTTTTTTTCTTTTAATAATTAAATAATATGCAGCAAAAATGTCAAATATAATACTATTTGACCAATAGTGTAAAAAAAGCGCTAAAAAGTATAAACATCTTTTCGATATTTTATGGATTTTGTTTATTAGACTATATGGATTACCCACACGGTTACACTTATACCGTATCTATATATTTCTGTCAAATGAATCAAAAATAATTTTCATATAATAATTGATTTATTTCCCATATTAATATCGTGGAAAAAAAAATTGATCTTTATTTTCTCTTCGTCACCAATGACTGTCTCTATAACAGTTACAATAGTATTTTAGTTTTACTTAACACTATAGGATTTTTATTTGATGCATATAATATAAAAATTCACACGAGTGTGTTGATTTTTTTTTTTTTTTTAACTTTATGTCCCTTAACCTTAACTAGTATAAAATATAATTTATAACAGCAACTACATGATTTATTTTATGTATTTATTATTGTTATTTCGTATGTCACACTGACAGTTGGCCATCGATCACGGAATGGACGTGCTGTTAGTTGGACGAAACCCGGACAAGCTGCAAGCCGTTGCCCGACTGATAAGTAAGTTTGGTCACTAGTTAGTAATAATATTTTATAGACCGGCGATCGCGATTATTATTATTATTGTTGTTGTTGTTGTTGTTGTTTTTACCACTGTTATGGTTGTACCCTTATATATACGAAACGCGTTGTTTGTCTTTTTATTTCGTGTTAACTTGATTTATATTTTCGTGGACGAACGACAAAACTACGTCACCGTGAGAATAATATCGTATGTTATTCGCTTCTCGATAAATTTTCCTAAAAGTCCGTCCATTTTGTCTTCTGTTATTATTATTGTAGTAGTATAAATAAAATGTGAAAACCCGACCTAATGTTAAAATAATTTACCAATCATCGTTGTTATGCCTTTGTATGCTGAATTCGATATTTCCAAGCACTTGTTTATACAAAATCAAAGACAACACAAATGCGTATTGTGTATATACAGCATACATTCAGAGTAATAATAATAATAATATTAATAATTATTAGAGCTAAGTCTAGCGTTATAATATTAAACATATCCCATTGATACATTACATAAATATATATATATGTTATACATAAGTATATTTTTGCAATAAATAAATGAATAAATAAATATACAATTGATATTTTAATATCAAGTAGGTACACACATGTATTATAAAATAATTTTGTCATCATATTTTTAGAAATAAAATCATATAATTGCAAAAAATAGTTTTACGATTTCGAAATATGAAATGAAAATCAGTTTATTATTTTTGGTAGGTACATCTTTTACAAGTTATTATGATATTTATAGACTACAAGATCCAAGAACGTAAAATTTCCGCTACTGTAGCGGGGAGTCTTAGGTTAAAATCATATTTAAATTCAAAGAAATGTATATATTTTATCATACTATAATCTAAATAAAATCGGAAAAAAATACTTCATTTAAGTTTTTACTTTTCACGATAGTTTATCGGGATCTATGAATACTTTTATTTCAATATAATAAAAAATACTAAATCAATTATATAGGTACTCAGTTAAGGAAAATAAATAAAATACACACACTTTGAAGGTAAAGTAAAACATCCTTTTGATACCTGTTTTAAAATATATGAATATATGGTCTATGATAATATACAGAAATAAAAATATGTATGAACTAATACAATAAAAATAAATGACGAACGTTTTCTAATAACACATGCCAATACCTATTTACAATATACACGTTGGAAAGAGTAAAGTTTTGTGTAACTTCTTCGCGTAATGTTGATGCAGTATAAACAATATTGACGAATTATATAAATATTAATATTACAATTGAAAATCAAATAATTTAAATAACAAATTTCTATACATTAAAGACGACTCCGTTATTATTTTATAGTACTAGGTATTTTTATTTTGTCAAACGCGTATTACATTATTTTATATTCAAAATCTTCCTTTCAAACTTTTGCTACTTTCGGTTTTAAATGGTCGTAACCCCAAGCCCGTAGAGTTGTATTAAAATAATATTATTTTTCTCTCGAATAATAATACTGATAAATTATACTAAATGTTAGCGTTGGGAATTTTGAGTTTTTTATTTATTTACATAACATTATTTTATATACTTTCAAAAATATATATTCAACATTTTGTATTTCAATGAATTCCATAAATAATATGTCAATATATTAAACTGTTTAGAAAAAATATTAATGATTGCATTCGATAGATTCTATTGAAAGTATAATATTTCAATATTATGATGTTTTTTTTTAATAAAGTTGTTTGTGTTTAGGTACTTTTAATAGTTTAAGTAATTCTTAAAAATAAAATTAATAAAACTACAATATTTTCTATCTTAGTTTGAAAACGCATTACACAACATAAATAATCGTAATGTTTTAAAAATGATTAATGACATAAAAGCAAACATATTTAATTCAAATAGTTTTCCCTATCATTCTGTTCAAAGTAAATATTTCGTAAAAATTTGAACTATAAACGTTTATAAAAAGAAAATTGTAACTAAATTTGTATTAAATTTTCAAGTGTTTTTGGTCATCCAAAATTTTTTTTAACGACACTTCAAAAAAACATTCTCATAAAAATTGAAAATTTTTATGGTCTATAAATAACTTAAAAAAGTCAACATTTTTTGAAAATTTGACTATATGTAGATAACACTAACATAAACATTTGTTGAAAATTTCAAGTATTTACAGTTATTAGTTTTTAAATTACAACCATATAAAAAATCGATTTTTTTGAAAACTGTTGGAAAATGTTTTTACTTTCCTTTGACCTCTATAATGCACCAAGGATATTTACTTTTCCATCGGAAACCACCCCCATAGTTTGAAATTGGAGCATTATTTCGACTAGTTATGCTGTACAGTGTACACAGATACAAAAAAAAAAAACCACACATCGTTGTAAAATCAATACATTCATCACTTCGTTCAGAATCTAAAAATTCGTTGTATTAGTCGTAAACTAATTTTAAAGTAGTAATCAAACTCCATGAATACTTAATGTAACATAATGCTTTATTTGAGTTAAAATATAATTTTCTACTCTCGATATTTAAACTTTTTAATTAAGAAATTAAAAACATTTGTTTAACTTTGCATTAAACATATTTTTATTTTGTTCACTACTTTTCATTATCGATATAACTATGCTTTATGCAGTTCAAAATAGTTTTATTTCAAATACTTATGAATACATAAGTAAATAAATGAATAAATTTATATTATTAATTTCAAAATCTTCAATAACCGAGTATATATTTTAATATTTCTCGTCAGTTTAATCGTTTTTCAAAAATATGGTGAAATAACGTTTAGTGACATTTCTTAATATATTTTTTTCTCTAAATTTCCTTTACTGAAAACGTTTTTTAATGGTGTTAACTATTTGAAAATATTATTATATTTTTATTCTCTCCAGGAATGATGAAAGTATTTATAAATGCGCTTCTGGCATAATGATATCGTATCAAAGGAGAACATTATTTAGATACATTGACTATATTTAATTATAATATAAATAATAAACATTTTAATATATACATAAAAAAATATGATTTAGGAGCTATGTGAAAATGTAAAAAAAAAACACTTTGATCTTTACATTGAAGAACACTTTTACCAAAAAATACAAGGATATTCGAAAAACGAGTTCTTTGATGTGAAATCATAGTTAAATTTCCAATCATGAATGCTTCTGCAAAACTCCTTTTGAGCTTTTTTGCTGCATAAAAAATAAATTAACTGAATAAAATTTGGAAAAATAAATATATAGATGTAGGTAGGTAGCTTGTTTCAAAACCACCAATATTTTTCTCTCTGTAAAATGCAAAAAGAAATAATCAAAACCATAAAAATAAAACATTGCAGGAGAATCAATATTTGCAAAGATAAATGGCAAAACTCGGAAAGCATTTAGCCCATAGCACTTGTATTTTACTCCTCCAAAATAAAATAAACTTTAATTTGAGTTCTATTGTATACTCTTATATTTTAATCATTTTATGCAAGATATTCTACAAATAAAATAATAAGCATTTCTGTGTTTCAAATATTTGTACAACCAGGGCCGTATTACCGCTTAGGCTGTTTAGGCTAAAGCCTAGGTTGACAAATGTTAAAGGGCGGAAAATTTTAACGGTCAAAACGAAATAATAAATTTTAGCTATGTAAATTAGGTGGTAAATTTATTTTAGCCTATGGGTAGCAAAAACCTTAATCCGGCCATGCGTACAACTATATTTCAATATCAGGGAGTAAATCAAAAACATTTTTGCAATTTTTAAATCACATTATTATATGAATGACTTACAACCCACAAGTAATCTTAAACACAAGTAAAATTTAATGTTAATATTAAATACTTTATTAATAAATAAGTACATAGATTAACTTAAAACTAATTAGTAAATAATAATTTAAAATTTAAATAATATATTTCTCTTTAACTAATTTTTGTATTAGGTACTTTAAGCTTATTAAATTGTTTTTATTATATTATCAAGTATTTATACTATGTATATATAAGTACATAATTATAACTTATAATAATAAGGAAACATTTATAAATTAATTGCTATTTGCGCATTATTACAGTCTATAAAGCTGTATAATACTAGTATATTACGCAATGCGTTATACGCATTCGAATCTTTAATAAATATGGGAAAGGCCCAGGTATTACGTTTATACATACTTTTTAAAACCAATTTATCATTTTACGTATTTTTAGGAAATGAATGTAAACACAGATTGCGAATGTTTAGTGAAAAAAAAAATATTAGCATGAAAAATATATAACATAATTATGTTTGCTGAAATAAACATTATTATACTTCAATACATTATATACAATTTTATAAACAAGTATAATAGCTACTGCTTAATGCCTATACCAAATGCAATGAAATATTCTTCACGAGTATTACACAATAATTGATTTGTCACATTTAATGTTCCAAGTCTGTTTTTCAGTCATCTCGAGTGTAACTATAAATAACTTAAAACTTTCAAACATTGAAAATATAAAACCTATATTTTGAAGTTTCAACTACTAACTTTCCTGCGATATAAGAAATTCAATTGTTACATTATAAGTATTTTTTAAATCTTATAACAGTTATAACATTGTTGGTGTGGAACTATAACTTTGGCTCTATACAATTCAAAAATAAAAATATATATCAAAAATACTTTCCACAACAATCAAATGCTTTCACTCACACGCTGGGACAAAGGTTATACTTTTCCGATCAACTTTCATCACAAGCTATATGTTTCATCAGAAACCGACATCACATAGCGGGATACCTATCACAAAAGAAACCGTTAACGTTATTTTTTATCTATGGCATAACTTAAAGGTCACCTTTGCAGTGTTCCTTATAGTGCAGTGGTTCCCAATAGGTGGTCTGTGGTTGTGCTTCGCCAAACAACTAAAAAGTTGACACTCCTGCATGACACATGACACATACAACACACACGAGAAAGAATTTTTAATTTATTTTAAAGTTTATAAACAAAATTGAAATATATTCACTTGCAAAAAACTGGTAACTTCCATAAGCATAAACGAAAACTTGTATCCCTGATCCATTTGATTTTTAGCTAGACAGTGCATAAGCCATGGCTCATGGTTTAATGCTAATATAGAAAACAACTGATTAAGTGTATATATTTTCAACGTTTTGCATATTTTTATCTAAAAAAATTAATGTAAATCGTTCATAACATTAAAATTGTATGACTAATAAGCATATAATAATATGACGTATCAGTGTGTCACTGCAATATACAACATGAAGAGCGTATAATACATTTAAGAACTGTAATTATTTGCCAAAATGGTTGATAATTGATTATCAATAATATGTAGAATGTATATGATATGATAAAAATGAAAAAATATGCAACATGTAGTAAGCACAAAAACTTAAAAAATATACAGTATAAGCATTAACACTTGATGGACACAAAACTGTCAAAAAAATGTCATTTTTTATTATAAATCATCTAGTTTTATTATTATTATTATTATTACCCTTGACAGTCTCCCTACGTGATTTACTGGGTTAAAACAATCTGCTCTTCTACCATAGAAAATATCACTGTTATATAGCAGTACTGCCATTATTTAGCTGTTTTTACATTAGTGCAAAAGCAACTATATTTGAATGTGTTTCCCGGCATCAATTGTCAACACTATTGTAAAAGCAGTCGTAATATATGTATAGTCCTATACTGTTCATCAACGTGCTAAAAAATGTACCCTGCCTTAATAAACATTGATAACACGACAAGTAATTAATAATCTTCATGACAACAATAAACCATGGCAAGTAGTATGTATTTAGTTATTATTATTATTATTTTTTTTTTTTGCAAACATCGTAAAAACTATGATTGGGACAAAAAGAAATCGTAAATATCGAACATTAATTTTCCGTGTTAATTTCAAATCAACTATTTTTCGACACATTTATTATTATCTCACCCTTTACTGCAGTAAAAAGGAGATGGTTTTTTTTTTATTTATTTACTAATAGTGATGTTGTATACGCTGTGTGCAAATTATAATGCTATGCCTTAACCGTCCAATTAACCTGCAAAATTGGGTCTATGATGAATTAATCTCAGTTTGATTTGAAACGCTCAGCGGTGTGCAGATCATGACGCATATTATATATTATGTGTATATAATGCGCTTATGGTTTCGGTCTGCAGTAAAATTTTTTTTAATAAATTTGTCGGCGCTCGTGCACAGGAAAAGAATCGGCCGGACGGCGGCGGGTGATGACGGCCGTGGCGGACTTTACGGAAGATCCGGTGGCGCGGGACGGGACGGACGACCCGACCATCCCGGGACCGCAGGTCAGCACGGACGGCGGCCAGGACGACGACGTGGGCGACCGATGTTTCTGCAAGACCGACGGACAGCGGCCGGCCCGTCTCCGGTGCCCTATGTGGTATCGGCGGCTGAGGTCCGTCGTCGAGGGCCGGTTGCAGCCGGCCGGAGGCGTGGGCGTTCTCGTGAACTGCGCAGGCACCTGTTACCCTCATCCCGAGTTCTTTGCCGGCATGACGGCCGACGGTGCCGTCGCGGCCGGTGACGGTGACGGGCCGGTGCAGCAGTTCACGGCCGACTATTGCGGTAACGCGGACGCGGCCGTCCGGTGCAACGTGGCCGGGGCGGTGCACGCTTGCCGCCTGGTCCTGCCCGGCATGTTGGCCCGCGGCCGGGGCCTGGTGATCAACGTGGGCAGCGCGTCCGCGTCCGTACCGCCGGCCGCGCCTCTGATGGCCTTGTACGCCGCCACAAAGGTAGGTACGACATTATAAGGCGTTATTATTATTACGTATCTATCGTTTCTCAACCTTTTCGGTGACCTTTATTATCGCGGTTTTATAGGTAGGTAGGTTAAAAATATTAGGTACATTACATATATGGCGGGGTGAGTTCCCACGTCTCAATAATTCACAGAACGATATGAAATTTTTAAAACCAGTGTTTTCCGTTCGATCGGTTTCTCATTTTTATGGCAATTCGAGATTTTTAAATAACGCAAAAAACCCTTCATCAATTAATTGTAGCAAAGTTTTGGATTAAGCCGTGCCCCCTTCGGTTCCGTTTAAGACGGTTTCGGATACATTATAGCGATACCGCTATATTATATTGCGACCATTGTCGGTAATTAATTAGACAATACGTTCATGGCGTCATGGCCGTTGTAGACATTAAACTTAGAATTACTAAACGAATTAGGTTCATAGCCATAGTCACTACTAAGTATTATATAATAAAAATTAATAGGTTCATAAACTGTCATAAAGTATGAAAATATTTTATTTATTTTCACTTTGAATATAAATTTTCAATGTCCTTAAATTGCACATTTTGTATTTGCTACTATTCAAGCACAACTGTTGTTTTGTAATTTACCATAGTATATACTAAAGTTTATAATTAATACTGGCTCATAGGCCACAAATCTCTCAACGTTTTCAAAATTACTGACTGTATAATATTATCATTATAATATGCTCTTTAAAGCCATGAAATTAATTTTAAATTATGTTCCTATCCGCGTAATCGACTATTGCAGTTAAAAGATATTAAATTGAGGAAACCATTATAATTTGTCCGCCTTCCAAGAAATATCATCGACATTATGTGTTTAAGAAAAATAAAATGATATAACTTTATCAATAATAACATAACTTTTTTAAATAATATTTAGTAACTGATTTATGGTATTATTATATGGTACCTATATCGGCTTTAATTAGACGGTCAATATCACTCCAAAATCGTAATAATTCTCCAATAAATAAGCATAATATATCATAATATTATTTATGTTACAGTTAAAGTGTTGAATTCTATTATTTTATGAATTAGCTACCTAGGTAGTTCATGAATTACTTACGAATGTTAGATATAGTATGAAATAATAAATGAAAATCGTAGGTACTTCAACTAGGTAATTATTTGAACTTTATTTCATAGAATATCTAATTATTCTATACAAGTTTAGTTTGAATTCTGCTAAAGTATAGAATACCTACATTTAAATGTTAAATGTAAGTATTATTATATTATATTTATTTTAAACTAATTCGTACACGCAATGCTATTATTGTATTGTGGCATTTAGAGTTGCACAATACTTCTTTTTTTTATACAAAACATGTAACACGTTCTACACATATAATTTTAAATTTATTACTAAACGAAAATCTTATAACAACAAGATAAACGTATATGAACACTGCCTATTGGGAGCTGAGCTGTAATTTATATTTTGATATGATATTAGACCAAACCTAGATGAATGATAAGACATCGCTCGGACGACCCAGCGAACGGTGATCATATTTTGTATAAAATGTTCGACATTAAACGGAGTGATGACAGAAAATGTAGAAAATAAAATATATATAGTCAAAGTATAAATTATATACGCTATCTACACTTTATAGCTATTTTATAAACTTTTTGATTAAACACTCTAACTGTAACATAATATATAATATTATTAATTATGTACACCTATATACGACGTAATACATGCCTATGCATGTAACTTCGGTCGATTTTGGCACGACTCGTAATATATTATATCACGTGTTTAGAAATTTCTGGAGAAGCTGTCGTCCGACCTGGACGCCGAGTGTGCGTATTTGACCAGAGGACGTGACGACGGAAACGACGGGCACGGCGTCCGGGTGCAGTGCGTCAGGCCCGCGTACGTGGCCACGGCCATGTTGCGATCCGCCAACCCGGACGTCCGCGTGGTACCCGCGGACTGCGATAACGACCAGGACGAGGACAACGAGGAAGAGTTCGACGACGACGAAAATTACGGCGACGGATGCTGGTGGACTTCCAGGAGGAAGCGGCTGGAGGCCCGCGTGCAGCGGTGGCTAGTGCCGTCGGCCCGCCGTTGGGTGCGGTCCGCACTCCGGCAAGGAGGACGATTATACGCCCGTGGACCGAATTCCGGGCCCGCTAACTTTACCGGGTACTGGCCTCACACTCTGCTGGTACGTACCTATTATACGATTACGAGTTGTAATTATGAGTAGAAATTATGTTTGAAGACCGTTTTTAAATACCATTACCAGACCTATATCAATGTTTCGACCTATATATTAGTTACTGTTATATATATATATATATATATATATACTTATGCATGCAGCAAATAGGCGGTAAGATTAAAAATATATAAGCGACTGTAGGAATGACGTTTTTAGACTTCCCTTTCCTTTTGATATTTTGAACTACGGATATCGTTGTAAAATTGTGCGATTTGTTGGACCGCAAATAAAATATAAACTAATACTAAAAACGAGTCAATTTACGACCATAAGATTTTTGATATAAAAATAAACATATTTCTATGAAGGATTATTATTGACAGTAATTTATTAGGCAATATTAAAGATGGTCGTATAGCGATTTGCGCACACGTACGCCCTTTATAGAATTGTATATAAGTATATAAATAATAATATTTTGGCGATTGACTCGCAACACGGCATAAATATTACATGAGCTTTTAGTAATAACTAGACTATTTGATCATATATAGTCGATGTGGCGGTGATGAAAAATAAATCGAGAAAACACTTTCTACTATTTGAGCAATAAAAATAATATTTATTGCAGCACACGCCAAACTCGTGACGATGTACCAAACGCGACAGAACTCATCACACGGGTGTGGCGTGTTTGTTATTCCATATAATATTATTATCATAAATTTATTCTAAACAATCAATTTAATTCCAGCTGATTATAATAATAACTAGTAAAACGAGCACGCATATGTGTGTGTATAATATATTGTGATCAGCTATTCCTATCGTGACCGGACATGCTAGTTTTAATTTAATATTATGTTATTTTATTACGGTTGCAGCATTTGCAGTAATTGAATAGGTACTATAGTCTCATTACTCTCATTAACCATTATGCACGTATTTATGAAATGTGATCGATTTAATAGAAAAAAAATGAGCTTATCGTATAATCCGCATCCGGCCCGTGAGCTTTTTTTAATCTGGCCCGTCCTACATTTTAAATTTACATTATACAAATAATTTTAAAGTTTATCGTCTATACTCTATGTTCTATCATCTATAGGTATAGTCTATTTTATGGAATTATTGTTATCTGGTATCGAACATCGTCAAATGTCTAAATGTCAGCTGTTTGTACATTCGTATGGTGTTGTCGTTGAATTTATTATTTTCGTGTTTTTGTAGTGCCGTAATGTCCGCAAAAAAACATTTTAACTCCTAGAGGGAGAATGACTATTTATTCCTTTTTTCTTTGCTTCTATGCTCTGGCCCGCTAGATTTTTATTTTCTTAAAATTGGCCCTCTACTCTCTAGTAACTTAAAGTTGCCCATCCCTGGTATGATTATCACTGGTTGACCCCCTTTCCTGTTAGGCAAACGTAGTAGTTATAACTTCCTCCTTGGAGGGAAATTATCGATCTATGTTTTCGAAATTTATAAATGTTGAACATTGTTGATCTACTTAATATATTGTTGTTATAATTGTATTATTTCCTCGATCTCTACGTTTGTAATTATAAAGTAATAATTTTTAATGTAGTGATGAGCATTTCTATAAATTTATTTCATATACATATTATTCAAGTCTGTTTATTGATTTCTATGTCTTTACGATAATTTACTCAATCACATAACCATTATTATAATATATTATTATTGGTAAATTATCAATTATCGAATTTAACGCTTCATCGGATATTTTATCACCGCTATAGACAATAACATTTAAATACTATATAATGGCATGTCCGGAGTATAGGCAATGAAAACGGTTATGGCTGATAAACATCGATTGATTTACGTGTTGTACATAATAATATTAATCTACCAATTTAACGATGACTGTACACTATAATTATAGTACGGTTTAAATTACGACGTCCGTCATTTACTAATAAAATTATTCATTAATAAATCAATATTATTAGGTAGTTATTTTTTATAGTTTTCGAATCATAATATTTAAGTGTCTCGTTTAGTATTACGTTATGCTTTACCCCCCGCTCCCCCCCTAGTGTCGTTTAAAGTAATTTTTTACATAGCACTACAACTGGCACCACTTAATATATCGCGTACTTATATAATATAGATCTAAAGTATAGGCAGATTTGTTGTACATATTTATAGGTGTGGTGCGCGGGGTTGGCCAGCGCCTTGACGCCTCGTCGGTGGTTCGTCGACCGAGTGCTGATCCCGGGAATGCTCGTGTACCGCACTAAGGGGCGAGCAGCCATCGCGGCGGAGGAGAGAAGGAAAACGTACAAACTCAACGCGGCAGGGGGACGGCAGGACAAGTCGAGGACGACGAATTGACATAGATACATCATCGTCGTCTTCGTTGTCGTACAACAGCGTCTGTGGGTCATGGCATACCGACGTAGTGGTGGTGTAACGCAACAGCGATAGACGCAGACGGTGGAGGATATAGATCTCTAAATGTATTTAAATTTATTATTACGCACTACAGCAATCAAAATTCCGTGTCGCACACAACGGCATAGTACACTGTACAGTTGATGATTATCTTATTTTTTTCTACAGTTCGGTTAGTTCGATTTCGGGGGAGTTCTCCTCCCTCCCATACCATCACCTAGAAATAAAAATATTGTCTATTTATACTTACATAAATTATTATTGTTAAATTGTTGTATCGTACATTAATATATTATAAATTATGTTATCACAAATTAAATATTATGCACTTATTAATTATACCATTTTTATTACAATATTGTTATTCTATCACAGAGATTTATGAAGTAGGATTTATATAAATCAATAGTGTTATTCTATATTACACACATCCTTAGTACTTACATCTCTCGTATAATATTATGTACCTACATACACATCTATTAAACGTTAAAATAAATTTATTGACTCTGATTATGTACATTTTTTTGATTGTTTTAAATTGTATTCTTATCTCTTTACTACTCTTGTTATAATTATAAACGAATATCACATTTATCAACAAAATCATATTTTAATGTAATTTATCTTCTTCAATTACAATTATTATCCGAAACCTAATGTCGTTGAGTTGTCACTTGTTAATTTGAATGTCCTTTTTCTATTTACAGGTATTAGCTATATAGTTTTATGGTAGCAAAATAATATGAACTATAAGCTAGTATGTTAAACGACGTAAAAAAAAATAAAAAAAAAGGTAAAAAAAAAAAGGAACTCACGGCTAAAGGGCGATGACGACGGTGGTATAATGACGAGTGACATTTACCAGCAACGAATGTGTCTACGTGTGCGTATAGCATATCCGTAAAATATAATAAATATTATAGTATAGGTATATGTATAATAATTAATAATACATATTATCATTTTTACTCGAATCATATTATTTTTGTTTTATAATAAAACATTGTCGATAAAGCAGCGTACGAGCAAAAGTGCACGTAGGTATATACTTATCAATAAATATTTAATATAATTTATAGTAATATAATAATATTTAATACTAATATACTTCTATAGTACTATAATTACTATACCATATCTATTAATCAGTGTTGTGTAATAGTAATTTAGGTAAAATAATTACAAACTTTATTATATATTATGTTTCCGGAAAAAAATACAATCAATTATTTTTTAGTATGGTAAGATGAGACAATTAGACACTAATAATAATATTAACAAGATATTTTTAATTTCAAAATAAATATTAATAGGTATGTGTTATGTGTACCTACAAACTTAGCCAACATTGAAAACAAAAACTAACTGTTCGTAAAATGTATAACGGCAGTAATATTAATAGTACGGTATAATAATATATTTGGTAGTATACTGATAATATAAAAGGCGTAAAAGGAGAAATCTGTTTCAGCTGTGTTTCTGCCGTCCAAAATAGACATATTATTATGTTGTACCAATATTTTACATTTGTACCAACTAACCTGGTAATTGGATAGAACTTCTGAAAAAATATTTTTATTCATCGAGTCACTGTTATTTCAAAATATATATATATATATATATATATATATATATTTTAAATTTAATTTCATGACCAATAAAAATTTAATTTTAATATTTTGAATACTAAGAATTATGAGATGTCCATAATATTAAACGTATTAAAAAAAGAAAAAATTAATATGTAAAAAATACAATATCAATATGAAATCAGTGTAAATCAAAATTATACAAATTTCAATTATGTTTTCAGAAAGCTTTTTGAATGTTAGTTACCTATTACAATTAGCCAAAGGCACTTTTATAGACGAAAAAACCAAAATACATCATATTCGTTATTGACATAAACGTACACGTGTGGAAACATTACGCTATTATTTTACACTAAATTTATGCACACTTATCATTAATGATAATTTATTAGTTATTAGTTATTACACATACATTTACATAACACGTCCGTACTTAGACAATTGCCTATATTAAAATCCTTAAAAACTGTTGGTATCGAATTACCTTAAAAAAACAATTTAATTATATTATACACCAGCGGTATCCTTGATGCAGGACGAATTTTATCTGATTTACCAATAAGAAATGTATTCTTTAAACTATTATTTTTTTAGTGTAATTTTGTCTTTAAAAATGCACTTTGCGAAAAACATAAAAATCGATACCGGGTCCCTTTTTCTCGCATGATTAATTGAATAAAGTTTTTAGTTAGTTTTCATTTAATTTTGTAATTAAATATGTACATGAAATCTTGATGGATCCCAAGAACTTTCTGAAAACTCTTTATCCTAATATTGCCTTACAAAATTATTAATTAGTGACCCCTGTTATACACAATTCGTGGAATTAATTAGTGTCGTATAATAAAAAATAATAATTGTTTGTATATTAAAAACAACAATTCTCTGCATAAGTTATTTTAATGTTAGGAAATTATGAAAAAATAAAAATATTTTCCTTTACATTTTTAAAGAAAAAAAACTACTTATATGAATTATGATTTAAATCGTACAACCTTCAACCTTTTTTTATTTAGAGGTGTACACGAAAAAAAAAACTTAAAACCAGTAAATTCAAATCAACGTTTATATTCGTTATTCCTAAATTAACATTATTTTTAATTTTATAGTGCGTAACTGTAGGCCGTAGGGACTTATTGTTTATCATAATTTTTAAACAGAAACAGATAAACAATAATATTAGTAAATTACTTATTTGAGATTTGCTTTCGGTTATATCGATAAAAGATAAAATTGTAAATGAGGAAAACAAACTTCGTACAAATATATTATTCAGGTAAACATAAAAATGGAGTTATTCGCATTATTATTAGGTACATGATACCTCATACATAATGAATGGAATTTTTGTAATTATATCCGTATTAGGAAGTAATTAAAATAAAAAAATAAAAGTAATTTTGTGATTATGATTTTTATGGACTGTAAATAACCATATTATATATATATATATATATATATATTTGGATAACTTATACATTACATTTTATCAATGTAGTGTACAATTTATATTTTATATTTATACAGACGAAGAAAAAATAAATACATTTAAGACCTCTAATAATGATGGATTGACCTCTAATATTATCTTATTATTTATAGCTTTACAATATCGGTTTGATATGATATGATATTTAATAATTATAATAATTAAGTGCAAATATAACAGTTTTTACTGTTTTGCTTATTATTTATTGCATGTATAATGTTTTAATTTTTGTCAGTCCGAAATATATATACATATATGTTTGATAATAATGAATAACACAACAAAATAATAAAATATTAAGTATATCTGAGCACCAAATGATTTGTTGAGATTTAGATTTATTTATGTTGTACTTGAAATTTTGTAAATAAAATTGATTAATAACTACCAATAATTTTTCATAGTTAAGTGTTAAATTCAAATTAAGTTTTCTGCAAGTAGGTATGGATGGTATGTTGTTATAGAAAATATAAATAGTTATGATACTAAAAGCTTAAGCATTGTTATATACAGGGAATAGATAGATACATAAACAATTCTAGAAAAAAAATTACGTCAACTGAATAGTTTTTTGAACAATAGGTAGATATGTTTAATTAATAATTTAATGCTTTTTACAATTTTATATAATGTAAAAAGTTATATTAGTTTATACATATATTTTTTAATAATTCATTAACACTTAAACGATATTTTTAAATTAATCATTAACATTTTCAAATTGTTTATATACGCATTATCTGTACATACGGCATTATTAAACAATATAAAAATATCAAATAACTTAAAATTTACGTATTAAATAATTACAACAAATTTTTTTTTTTTTTTTTTTTTTATTAATTTTTTTTTTTTTTCTATATTTATTATCGAAACGACCGTCTGGGTCTTTATCGAAGTCTTTTTCGCTTGGGGGAATTACAACAAAATAAAATATAAAAATAAATTACATGAAAATAAAAGTTAATGTATTCCATAACAATAATAAGTAAAAAGTAATAACTAATAGGTAACTATAACAGCTGGTATCAAAATAATTATACTCAAATATACAATACTGATTTTAGAGTTTTCGGTGTCTTAATATGAATTATCATTTTTATAGAGGTCTAAGATGTTTTATAATAATAGGTGTCTATTTATTTGACAATTGTATTGGGATATGCAATTAGCCCATATTTTTTGTCATATACATTTTTTTTAATATGACAATTTATAATTGAAAGCACGTTATATGCATTTTAATTGTATAGTGTTTTGAGTTTTCATAAATTCTACATTCAAAAACATTCACAAATCACTGTCACTAAAATGAATGTCGGAGAAACAATAAAAAGGTTCTTTAATTATAAAGTCAAAATGTATAACACAATTAAATAACAATAGGAAATTGATCTTAAAGAATAGGCAATAGATCCATCTCTAAAAAACAATAAGAAATCACAGACGATGACATAAACAATAATAGACACGAGGGTGTGTACTTTTTAAATTTTGCATATTGATACGACAATAATTTATTTGTTTGGGATACTGTTAAATTACTCGTATTGGACAACGTGTAGATTATTTTAGTTTTTAAAAGGGCGTCTGTATGATTGTATATCTTGCATTCGGTATTGCTATCATATTTTTCCATAGACGTGTACGCTGTTTTATCAGATTATTCTCGTGATTTTTCTGAAAATGTTGATGCCAAAAACGTATTTTTCGATTTTTAGTGGTAAACGCATTTTAAACAAAATACCTTCGACATACAATAAGCAGCAGTTCTTAGTATTTACGTTATTATATTATGTTTCGGCAAACAATGTTGATATCACAGTTTCTAGATACACAATTAGGTTAAGATGTCCGAGCTTAACAATAACTAATAAGTGTGGCTAGGCATTTTTCTTCTATGGTTAATTTAAGTTCAGTAAAGAAAAAAATGAATCGATAAATATTAATTATATTTTAAATTTTATGTCATTTTTTTAAATTAAAGTAAGTTAATTATCAATAAATAATTTGTAATTTGTTTCCATTTTACCAATTGTATTGAAACTCTATTAGGTACCTAAGTAAAAATATAATACTGAAACAACTTGGGAGTAACTTAATTATTTAAGCGCGTTACGAGACAGATTCCAATATTATATAGATATAGTTGAATAGCTTTATTTAAAAAAAAATCCAAACAATGACATATTTTTTTAATTTAAATATAAGAAGTAACTAGTAGTGAAATAAATTAAATTAAAGTTAAACATAACTCTAAAAGTGTACAAACAATGTTACACTTTATAGTAAAAAGCAACTTGCTACATAAGTTTCGTCTTGGAAATTATAATTTGGTAAAAGGGTGCGAAGCCTTAAACAATAAAATTTAAGAACTAAGAAGCAATATAATGGTATTATTATTCGCTCCTTCATCACGGGTCACATATCACATCTTATAAATAAACAAGCTGTTTGATATAATAATAATAATATATATATATAAATTATTAAATATCTATATATATATATATTCGTTGTTTTTTGAAATAACTTGTCGGATTCTGAATAATTTAAAATTGCTTTTAAATATTATATTGTATATCATACCTATCTGCATTGTTTTAACTTTCAATCATTATAAATAGAATTTTTTGTAAACATTTAGATTTTATGGCATATTGGATCATTTTTCTTTATTAGATTCCAAGTAAAACCATGAAAGTATATTATTGATTTTACAATGATGTTTTTTATTTTTATGTTTGCTGTCACTTTTTCAACGGTTTCAATGATGGTTTCTATCAATTAGGTAATTAATATCAAATGAAAACATATTACCCGTACTTTTTTAATAATCAGGAAAAACTAGAAAAACTAAAAAAATAAATAATTAATTTATCTTACACCAACTTTCAATAAAATCGATTTTGTTCTTTGGTATGATTAAAAAACAAATAATAACCGTTGATACTTAACACTTTCTAGGCGTATTGTGTAGTTTTCAAAATAGTTTAGATCATTTTGAGGTATTTATAGTCATTTGAATTTTTATTTTTTATTTTTTCTATAAAATATTATTAATATAGGTATTTATTCAAGATCGAAAAGCTTTGAATTAAATTTAATTTTTCTCAAAAATTGTTTATACTGGATTTAAAAAATATTTATATTATGAAAATCTACATTAAATTTTATTTGAAGTTAGAATACTATGAAAACTACTCGTACATTTTAAGCTATGGATTGTTACTACGAACTTATTTCACCATTCAACTGTAGTAATATTATAGTGTTTTGTACAAATATTATCTTTCAACTATCGCAGATACCTATTTAGTAAATAAATAACTTCATAATGATAACTTTTGTATAAGACCAATGTCCTAACTTGAGGATGTATTATATGTGATGTTTTGGCAAATATTGTAGTGGAACTCTGCAATGTATTGTAGTGTTACTAAATAAATAGAAAATATTCTTTGAAATGAAACCTGAAAAACCACCTCCGCTCAAATTTTTTTTTCATATCCAAAATCCATTCTTAACAATTTAACATAAGTACTCATTACAATATTATTACGATTCGATGAAAAAGTTCACTCGCGAAAAAAAACTATATAACAACAGAATGAGTTTCCCGGCTTAAAATAAAATAACTGCAGTTGACGATTTTAATATTTCGATTTAAATTTCTGTATTTTTTTCTAACAGAAAATAATATAAAACTACAAGTATAATATATCGTGCATAGTCTACGCATTCTATTGGTATACTTACATAATATTATAAAATCGCGGACAAAACTATTTATAAGAGAGGATACTCAAAATGCATGATATGAATTCTCAAACAAGTGTGGGTAGTGTCATAATATTACATATTTTGGTTTATATTATTATAAACACACAGAAATTCCCAGAGGAATATGAATGATTACTTTACGTCAAAGAAAATCGTCCTCAATCGTCCCAACGGCTACGACCCTTGTGGCCTCGTATTATATATGTTATATGTATATGTATATACATATAAGACGAATAAAAAAGTATTATATACGCACCCTTCTTATTTAGTAGTTCCTGTATATATATGTGTGTGTGTGTACATTATATACATCAACACAACGTCGTTCTATACTCGTATGTGTTTTGCTGATCAAGCAATGGCTGGCAAAGTTCCGGTCGTATTTTCTTTTTCCCCTTTTTTTTTCGGCAAACAGACCCAGCTCCATAATAGCAGACAGGTGACGAGATTTATTTTTGGTTTCCAATACCCAGGACTCGTATATTTTGACAGTGATACAGTAGATCACAGCGTTTTAAACTTTGTGCAATATATACCTTTATGTAATAGTGTATATATGTATACTACACACGATGTCATCGAATCAAGGTTCACATTTACATATACCCCGTATATATGGGTTTTAGACATGATATAAGACGTTCTAGTTTTGTGTGCTCAAGAATTTAAATATTAGTGCGTCGAAGATAATCGAAAACTAAAAAGCTATCCGTTATAATATGGGTAGGTGTATATATTATGCTATGCATATATACATAACGCGTGTCCGGATAAATATCATATTAACGTGTAGGTATGCAACTATAATACGTATATTATACATTTATACGTATATACATCACGCGAACATAATACCGCGTATCTATATAACCCTCGTCGAGTGCAACGAGAAACTTTAAGTCCACCGGAACCTGAAGTTTCTTTTACATTATATACACCCCCATATAGTGACGCGAATAATACATTATATTGCACAGGTATAACGTATAATACGTCTTCGTGCAGCTATACTTACCGCATCACAATACACGATATTTTTCACTCGTATTTTCAGTATTCTCATCTGCCTGTCACGATGCATAATATATACATGTGTGTGTGTTTTGTATAAAATGTATTATATTATGTTTACGGGTTAGTCAGTCGGGCAGCTGCAGCAGCAGCTCGTAATACACGCACATCCGGGTGTTGTAGGAGGGGCCTACAAATCCTCCGGTGAATAAATCACATCATCATCACCATTATTTGCAACCAATCAAACATAATATAATATAATATACTAATGTCAGTGAAGTACGCGGAAAAAAAATTGGGAGTGTTTTGAAAATTAGTTATTGAAAAGTAGAAATTTTTTTCTTCGAATTCTTTTGTTCCCGCATCACGTCAATGCACAACAGGTATAATTTTATTTTGTTTATTGTAAATCCTGTTTACGTATTTTTATTCTCATTCAAATTGTATTAATTATTTTAATTTGTTAAAGTATTAAATTTTTATTAAAAAAACCAAATAATTCGGGGGGGGGGGTGTTTGAACACCCAAAACACCCCCCTTGTGTACCTTCCTGACTATTGCAGTTCATACATCGTCTACGAATTAATGTTATTCTAAATAATTATAATAAACTTCTGCGCAACCGTAACCCGTTTCAGAGTTGTAAATATTTATTATATACGTTCGGCACTGAATAATTTAATAAATTTCGTTTATAATACAATATATAGTAAGGGTTTTTATTAGACTATGTTTCTATGATTAGTTTATAGTAAATAAAGTTTCACGTACTCGGTACTGTTTCTATTGCCAGTTCAAGACCGTTTAACTACACGGAAAAGTGCAAACGCGGTCAACTTGAGTTAATTAAATTAAGACGTGTTGAACGTTAAGGGGATTCGGTCCGGCCGAGAATTCTGCACACAATATAATATATTTAGGTAACACTATAACAATTTAAAGTTAATGTGGAAAACTTATCTCGGGTTAGAAAAAAGTTTATTTATTTCATTAAAATGATCGTTCGAGTTGGATAGACAAATTATCAATTGATCAGTTAAGTTCATTAGGGAGGAATTAATTAAATTACATTAAGAGGACGCTATACCCGCATATTGTGTTGTTTCTGTTTTAATACGCGTAACATAGTTAAAAACTGTTTTGAGCGGAACAACTTTACTCTCTCGATATTTATATAAAAATTACTAAAATCATAAATCGCTTTGGGAAGAACTTTACTTGTGTAGTAGCTTTTAAATTTTTTTGATAGCAAGAATACCTATAATTAGAGTTGTCGGTTTGAGAACTTTAGGTTTTTTCATTTAATTATTAAAAATCATTGGTTACTACTATCAGAAAAATTAAAACACTACGATACAGGTAGAGTTCTTTTATCAATTCGATTTACAATTTTGGTAATTTTGATATAAATGTCGAGGGAGTAAAGTTGTCCCGCCCAAAACAGTTTTTAGGGTATAGCCGGTACAGTGTCCTTTTAAATGTTTTGAACATTTAACACTCTAACACTATAGTATATTATATTGTCAAACTTTGAACTAAATTATTTTTTCCCATATCAAATTAATATACTGATTTGGGCGTTTGGCATCATCTCGAATCTATCGTATATAGTCTTAGAAGTTGTTGTCGATAAAGTCCGTTCGTCATTCTGATGGGTAGTTTTTAGCGTGTAGATGTCGCACGTGATATTAAAAACGGGAAATATACGTAATAACGTATTACCCATTTATATTGCATTTACAACATGAATATAAACATTTTATTTTATTTTCATCCACTATATAGTTATAGATTGATAATTGTTTTTATTTTATACATTGAAATTAATTCGTACATTCTTCTTCTCAATCGTATTTAGCTAATACGCAATACATAAATACTCGGTATTGGATAATACCGCCGTAGCTTTTCTATACTATTATATATATGTATCACATCTTTTATATACTAATATATCTTCATAGAACTCGTCATTATATATACACGACAGGCCACGTTTCTTATCATAAAATAGTAAAAAAAAAATAACCAACACAACTTTAGAATTTTATAATTAATTTATTAAGAAAAATATGTGTCAAGTTAAATATGTTAACAAAATTGCGATACCGTATGTACAATATTTAACGACTACAGCGTTTTAATATGAAAACGTTCACTATATTTGCAGTATAAGAACGATTGCTTGGCACAAACATTTGACAGAATCAACAAATTATCAGTTTTAAAATGAACTTGATAGAGATAAATATTTTATTAGGTACCTATACGGTATTAATTAAAAACGCAAACTTCTTAACCAAAAAATATAAATTAATTAAAACAGGTAACGCAAAAAAGATATTTATTGAGAGGGTTATCGACAATTATTTGTTTTAAAAAAAAATGCGTATATTGTTAGAGAAGTCTAAAATTTAATGATATAAAAAAAAAAAAAACTATATCGTTTAATATTTTTTAAATATTATTAAAACTTAAATTTTTCTTTAAAAATAAAATAATGTACAATTTAATATAATTTTTTCTCTTGGTACATAAGGCCAATAGAAGTTAGATATTTTATAGTATTTTTATGTATTTTATAATTATAAAAATGTCGTATAACGTTTTGCATACGTTGTAAATCGGATGATCTCATTTCTTTATGTACGTTTCTTGCAATCGAATTAATTTTTATCATAGTTTCGGCTTGTATTTCCATTAATATAGATACTACTACATGCGTTGGTGGATGAGCACTATGAAATTGTCCGTTGTACATTTCATGGAAACTCTCTGTTTCATTTGTGGTTCTAACAAAACAATTCTTTTCAGTATCAAACTACAATAAAATCATTAAATTGTATATTATAAAAACTAAAATGTAAGTTACCTAGGACTAATTGATGGTTCACTTGCCCATAATTCAGGTGGAAATAGACAACCAGGTTCTATGAACGATTCAAGTATGTAATCAGAAAATATATATCCTTCACTTTCGTTTGGACACGTACTCATGAGTTCCAAGAATCCTTCTTCAACTTTTTCCAACGGGAGAAACGGTAGTCCAAAAAATGATTTTAACCAAATACCTAATTCATTTCCATCCGTCAAATATGAAGTTCTTAAAATATTGTGTTCTTGTATCTATATATTAAATTTATATTATATTATTATATACTGGTTGATAGGTTTCGCATAAGACACTAATTTCACCGTCATCTGTATCTGTTTTTTTTTTATTTTTTTTTTTATTGTGTTTAAAAATAAAAGAAATATTTCGTATAATATTAAGATTATTAAAAAATAATCTGTTAATTTTGTGTATTTTTGATATTTTGTGTTACAATGACACAAATATAATAATGATTAATGCGATATGGATAACAGTATGTCACTCTTTATAATTTGCTGTTATTGACACAAATTTAAATGGGAAAATAATAACGAAAAGTTGTGTAGGCTATAGAAATTAACTGGAAAAACATTTTGAAAAAACTTGTACAATTGTTATTAATAAATATAGTAAAAAATTACGGAATGTGTCTTACGCAAAATCAAATATACCTAAAACTATAAAAATTTAATGTGTAATATTATTATTTTATTACCTTACGCCACCATGTCTGACCTAAATGGAATCTACTCCCAATTATAGTTATTCCAGGAAACATCGTTTTTGCGGCTTCATGTGCGGCTTTATCAAAATCCACGTGTAGAGTGTGAATATATAGTCTCGTAGATAAATATTCAAAACATATGTTTTTTAAAAATGTCCACATTTGTATGTAAGTTTCTTCACATTTATCGGGTAAAAAGAAGTATACAAGTGGTATATAAAAACCATTTTTAAATCCATGGATTGTATAAAGTTGTAAAAAATACTTGGGAACGTATTCAAACGTGCCATCTATAAATATACCATCACACTGTGTGAGTAAATTAATATTTGTTTTCGTCGTAATACAAATGAAGTTTTGATTTTCAGGTACATGAATAAAATTTTCGTTTTTAAATTTAAATCGATCTTCGTTTTGCATTTCTTTAAGTTGTGTGATGGCATTATTTAATGACAGTGGAAATGTGGGGTAATCTTTTCGAAGTAAATCGTTCATAGTTTTTCGAACGGATTTAATATAATTATTAGGTACTTCAAAATCAACTTTTAAAAGCTCGGTTTTTATAATTTTAGATGATGGTTTTGCTGAAATCGTGTCATTCGCTTTTCTTTTGCAATTTTCTCTCAAAATTTGCCGTTGGATTTTTTCTACTGTATCTAATATATGGTTATGTTCTCCCAAAGTTTCCAATAGAATTGAACGTCTCGAGTTAGTTAAAATACTCGCATTACATGTTTTATGTATGCACCTCCATTTCATTTTTCCGTCCTTTCGTTGACGAATATGCCGATATTTACAAGTATTCACTAACACTAAATCTTTGCCCTTTTCAGATTTTATTATCTTCAATTGATTCTCCATAGTTAGGTAGCTATTAACTTATAAATTTCAACACCGTAAAAATATAAAATCTAGAAAATAGTGCTCGAAATTAATAAAACTATTACCTACCAAATTGTCCAAGCGCGGCGTTTTAATAACTTGACAGTTTGGCCTAGACTAACTATATAATCATACCAATAGATTCAGATTCTCGGTAAATTGTAGTGTTGTTATCTTTATCAGATGACGCAACTTATCTTGTTTTTAATTAATTCGAACTTGAAATGTAGTGGTAAACAGGTGGACAAATTTAGACACCTGCATGATACCTATGCAGTAATTGCATTGCATAAATATAGAAATCACGGATCGATCGCGTTCCTAAAAAAAAAAAAAAAAAAAAACGAGCGAAGTAATATTCCTAACATGGCAATGTCGCATTCAAATACAATACGAAATTGAGTAGAAAAAAGGTCAAAAATAATGTAATATGGAACAACGGACGTGCGGAATCGTGTTCTTCACAAATGTATAATATTTGAATTTGCAAATTATTTATTAATACGAATTTCAAGTTTATCCCGTATATCTATATTAGCTATCATAAAATTAAAATATAACACTTTGAATTTTCGATAATGCTGTTATTGTTATTTATTATTATTATTATTATTATGCATGGTTATTTATAAACCATAATCAAAGTATAATCGCAGCAGACGAATAACTTACTATTAATTATAATATTATGATGTATAGATTTTTTGTCAGGTCGCGGTGTGGCGGGCAAAGAGTATAGATGACGCCAAACCTAATAAAATTAATATAATTATATTTTTAAACATGATGTATTCGTCGAGTAGGATGTCGAGTATCTACGCTATAATTCTGGCGCCACTTATGGTACTGTTAGAGCGTTTTTATTTATTTTTTAAACGATCATAATTACAGTCGATTTTCTATGATTCAGAGTTTATTCAAGTTCAATGTTTATAAAACACAGAGACTAAATTTAACTGTATTAAATTAGAGGTAATAATTAATATAGTTATCGATGTATGTATATTTTATGATATTGCCTTGGATATATTTTGTATTAATTAACAATTAAACAAACCATATAGCGGTTCAAAACGCCTCACTATTTAAATTTAGATTCTGAACGAAGTGAGAAACGTATTTATTGTTTCACAATAGTGTTTTCATACTATATTATTTCTATAACTATGCCATATGCCCTAGTTACTATGGACATTTTTTTGGTAGCAGAAGGATCCGTCAAAACATTTCAAATATAACGTATATTTATCAAAATCGAGTCACGTAGGTACTATAATAGGTACCCCTACTATTATGATAATGTTAGAAACAAACTACAAAGAAGTGTTGAAGAATTTAAATAAAATTTGAATAATAGTGAATTTGACTTTTGGGTTCTTTTTTGTTTTAACAAAGTGTTAGGGTTGCTTTTTTTTTTAAATGCAATGTTCATCAAAATTATATTGTAACGATTTGTAATAAATAATTATTATGCTTATAGATCAAACCATACGTGTTTGCATAAATCACTATAGGTATACTAAAAACGATTTTGAACCAAGAAATCGGATGGAATAGCATCTATTTCTAGGCCAGTTGCAGGTCAAAAATATTTCATCAAAATATTGTTTATAAAAAATAATTCATCTATAATACTTTTTTACCAAAGTAAGGACTTTTCATCAATGATAAAAATATGTGCTTAATTTTAAATAAGGCTTTTATTTATTTGATTAACATTTTTAGTAATTAAAAATGTTTTTAAAAAATCAAAAATTTAAATAATTTTTACTGACAAGTATCCATTTTCAATTTATTAAGTATAACCGTTTTCTATAATCATATAATTGCATACCATGCCACTTATACAAAAACAATTTAAGTTAAATTTTTATCATATTATAATAGGTATTCTGCGGTATACTCATACTATACTAAACAGAAGTTGGGTTATAACACGATCACGACGACCATAACGTGCCACTGGCATACTATGGCATACATTATTTATGGTATACTATTTTAAAAGATAAAATATTATATAAAATATTTAATGTGAACTCTAAGTAGAAACGTAGAATTTTGAAACAAATTAAAAATAATTATTTTAATTAGCTATTATTTTAATAAATAGTTAGGTACATAATAATAGTATATTTATTGTCATTTCATTTGCATATTTTAAATTATAGATTATTTACAATAATACAATTATATAAATGCCTATTGAAATTTGTCTCAAGACTAAAAGATGGTGTGTTTCCAGAAGCCTATGGCTTATAAAGAAAACAAGAGTTCGTATTTTGAAGTATTAAATACCTTAGTTTACATCATGTGGTAACTTAAACATACTACAATAAAAATTATAGAAACTAAAGGATTACATTGAGCATATAAATAGTAAGTAAGTAGTAAGTGGGAAAACAGCCATAACTTTAAATTACGATAAAACCCTATTCTAAAAAATACATATTCGAGATATTTATTTCGCATTTTTTTATTAGTACATTTTCTAATATAAACTGTTTGTTTGGAGTGAAGCTAAAGATATTTTTTGATAAATCAAAATTTGTTTTTAAAAAACAATATTTATGCAAAAAAAAAAAACACAAAAATAATTATACGTTTTGGAGAATTCTAACGGCTACACTATTATACACACACACACATAACAAACCATGTACATTAAAATTGAAATTCGGGTGTTTAAAGTATTGTTAAGCATTATTAAACAACATTTTGCAGGGTAGGTATTCCAGAAGCAGTCCATTCAGCACGAAAAGCTTTAAATACTTTAACTATAATTGATTTTTATGTATCAAAATACTCCAAAAAATATTTTACTTCAAAATATGAAATTAAAAATGTACCTACCTATAGGTATATTATTATTCCTGAAAGTCAATAATTAAAAACATTATAACGATAAGAAGTTTTTTTATTTTTAAATATGTTACCTACTTTATTTCGACTAGAAATGAATGTAAGAAAAATATTTACAAACCCGTTAATAGATTTTGAAATAATGAAATATTGCGTGTTTAAACTGTTTAAGGAATCACCCTACATGCATAAATTATCAATAAAAATAATAATTATAATAATAATATCATTATATTTTATTGTGTAAATAATCATAATACATCGGTGAATATGAAACGGCAATAACATTATATTATTATTTATTGTGTCATATCGAGTGTAAATACGTCTTGCATACGAATAAGTTATAAAAGTTATATAACGCATCGTATCTGCAACGCGCACGTATACAGTCGCTTTATATTCGTGGTTAAGTGTTTGTTTTGTGTACATGTATTTTGTATGATTATTATTTATTTATTTATTTATTTTTTTTGATCATTGGGGTTTTAATCATAACGATTCACCACCTATTTTTGATGGTAAACCGTTTTTTTCAATCAAATATATAGGACGACTTTGAATATTTTATAAGCACACATATAATTATTAAAAACAAAAAAAAAAAAATGAATAATTCGTGTTTTTGTTTGTATCATTATTATTTAATTTTATTTGTTTTAATTAATAAAATGTTCATCACATATTTTGTTGAAATAATAATTTCAATAACAATATGAAAAGGTGTTAAATATTATATACATTAAACAAATTTAAATTTCATACTTAAATTCCTCATTGTTTAAGTTCTTCCAATAAGAAATTTATTGACTTTGAAAACCCACTCTTTATTATTCTCATACACCGTTTTTACTTCATGTGTCACATTTTTGAACAGATTTTGTAATAAAAAAATGTATAACATTTAAAACAAAAATGTATATTTTTTAAATCAAAATTAACACGTGAAGGTCGTGTAGCGTATAATTGCAAGTCATGTTCATTGTTTGAAAATTTTTTATGAATATTTAGTTTTCACTCATGTCTTATTGTTATTAAAGTATAATATAATAGATTTTGATGTTTTCGAAAGCATATCTCGCCGTTTTAAAGTAGGTTTGGCACTGCCAATGAC
Organism: Aphis craccivora; assembly: GCA_009835225.1. Classification (NCBI taxonomy): domain Eukaryota; kingdom Metazoa; phylum Arthropoda; class Insecta; order Hemiptera; family Aphididae; genus Aphis; species Aphis craccivora. The sequence continues at coordinate 33,966 of VUJU01000310.1, read as the reverse complement.
GTAGTATATTTAGACGGAAGTGTATATTATAGTTTATGATATATATCTTTGAAAACGACGCGCACGAAATAATTGTTATGATAATTAATATTATTCTATAGTATTCTATCTACTACAATCATAAAATTATTATTTTTTTTTATCTGTTTCATGTTCATTTACATGCTCCCTTGAAAATTTTTTTTTAGAGTCTTTACCCTCTGACACACCCAACTACTATAAATAAGTTACTGCCCTGATTCTATAGTTTACATCTGCCATTGTATAAATGTATAATATAAATATATAATACATGAAAACGCGTCGGATACATCAAATTTCAAAAATCACCATCCACCCCTTATACTCAACCGTTGAATTTGCACCCTATTCACAACTGCTTAGTTTCTTGTAATTTGTAAGTAAGTATACACAACATCTAATGGGCGCCGCAGATCATGTTTGATTAAGCCGACAGTGTTCATTATCCTTCGCTTTCAACATGGCCACACGGGTCGATACGAGCATAACATATACGAGGTACAGTGGCGTAGCCAGAGGGAGGGATTAACGGGCTATAGCCTATAACCCTTCCCGAAATGTCTCTTATTTCCGTAAATATACAATCATGCTTATGTCAGAGAGAATTGAATATGTTATAAAGCATAATAGTTACCGTTAATTAATGATATTAAGTGATTTTCTTCTGAACGTATAGTGTTTATAACAATTTAAAAACAATTAATTAATAAATAGTATAATATAACCTTATTAGAACAGGCCTTTTTATGTTCCAATTTTTTAACGACACTTAAACTTTTTTCCGATTTTCTTTCACAGAGTTGTTTAAATTATTACTTTCTTATATGTCACCACATAGCCTGATCATTTTTTGTCTGAGGAGAAGGAGAGGGGTTATATTTAAAGGTTACGGATTTTTATTGTGTCATTTAAATAATTATTTAATGATTTTTTTTATCACGAGCAAAATCGGATTATTCAGCTAGTAGGTACTATATTAAAGTGATCATAAATAGTGATTTATTATTATTGTACATATTATTATTATCGGTTGATAAGCACTGATGTTTATTGAAATGTTATAAGAAAATGCCAATTGCCACTACCGCATCAATCAAACTTTGCGTTTAGTAGAACTAATTTTTTGTTAGCTTTAATATTAGATAATGAGTGAAATTGATCTATTATCAAAATTAAAATTAATTGTTAAGAACATTATCTGTGTTGGTACATTATATTTTCGCCATATTTTAATTTTTAATCAAACAAATGATGAGTTAGTATAAAATATTACGACATAAAAAAGCTCATAGTTCGTTTAATAATTGAAATGTCGTAAATATAAGCCAACATATTTAAAGATATCGCATTGGATTTCAATCATATCATAGTTGAAAGCGATAATTTGCTGACACTTCACATTTGCTGCAGTCTATCAGGTCATTGTTTGGTACCTACGCAGTATAGAAATGTATAGACATGTTGTTTTCATATTGTACCTATTTCAACGGTACGTTCGATGTGATGAGGATTCCGAAATCGGCGTAAACATATTATTCGAATTTGTCACGGGGAAATCTAACGTCTGACCAATGACCACCAAGCTCAACTTTTTATTTATTATCGACTTTCAAGGTTGAACAAGGCAAAAAACGAGCGCATATGCGTAGCTAGAAGATAATTTGGGTATTAAAACACTTCCCCCCTCCGTTATTCATGCAAATATATATCATGGTATATTACATATTATATAGTATATATTATATACCATAAATAATTCAGATTTCTATAAAATACGTTAGATTAGTTCTATTTATTCATGTTTGAAAAATATATGTATATATATTATATATTAATATATGAAGATTGATGACTATACGTATAAGCCCCTCACATATCTTATACTTAAAAATAAAATTAAAACACCCCCGAAAAAAACTTATTAACCCGCCTGTTCAAGATGATCTCAACAGTCTGTACACTAGTATACTTCGACAAATTCAAAACCGTTTTCAGAACACGATTTGCATCGAAAACAGAACACGTATGAACTGTTGTCTATATTACACAAGCGCCAAAGGTATAAAAATACATATTATTTGTGCCAAAATTAATATTATCTATATAATATTTTAAAATATATAAAGTCGTCAATAATATATTAAAATGTATTTTTTATAATAGTAAAAATCAATAGTTAAGGTGCCTTTATTCGTAAATGTTTTTTTTTTTTTAATGTTATAACAACGCGTTATAACCAGTTTTAGTAGAGTACCTAAAATTGTGCGTTTGGGCCGTATAATATAGAGTCGGTACCATAGAGTTACTTTATGGTTTGGGCCGTTTGGCGTGTTTGGACTCAATCGTTCCGACTTGACAATTAAATTAGGTACTATATTATGTGCAGGAACAAAGCGCGCGGGGGTCTGAGATTTCGACGCGTCAGTCGATACGACGTCTTCCACAACGGAACTGTAGGACGCAGCCGGAAGAGAGAGGAAACCATTGGAGACGAGCCGCAAATCGTCGCTTCCGGTGGTCGTCCCCTGCACGCGCGCCGACGACGAGAGGGGACAGCAGCTGCAACTGCTGTTGTTGCACTCGGCGGCGCGGAATATTGCAACGGTCGCGCGCGCGGGCACGCACGCACGCACACAACACGTCTTGGCCCAGTTGCAACCGCCGCCGCCGTCGTGGGCAATAATAATATATCATACGCGATATTTTTGTTATTTTACGACGACGTTACAACGTTTTTATAAATTTAGGAGGTGGTAATAACGGCGGCGGCGGCGACGGCCAGTCACTACTACCACTGCAACAGCTACAATTTACAATTATTACAAACACGTAGTCGCGTTCCCATTCCACGTAGCGCGGCGCTACTATCAGTGGCTCGTCATCGTCATTCAATCGTACGTACGGTACGCACATGCACACACGCGTGCCGACAGAAGATCGCGATCGTCGTCATATTATTATTTATAGCCGCGTAGGTAACGCGACCGTCCATTGTCGGTCCGGTTCGGTAACAACCAGAGCGACCACCACCGCGGTACGCGTCCGTCGTCGGCTTGCAGCAACAACTACACTACTACGACTACTACAGTGGTCGTCGTAACGACAACAACAACAATAATTTCTTTCGTTATCACATCGTCCGTCGCACGCGCGCTCTCGTGCCCCGCGGCTTATCTGTCGCGCGCCCGCCGACCGTGCAGATCCTCGTCGATATATAGAGTCCCGTTTGCCGGCGAGTGCGTTATTTTCGATCGTCGAAGCGCCGTCGGTCGTTTCCGCGTCAAACGAGATAATTTTCGTTTTTTTTTTTATTTCGCTCATCTCCGTTCGTCGTGTACTTAGTAGAAGCTGCAGAACCGTCTTTGCCGTTCGACTTGGCGATCCTCTTCCTCAGCGCCGGCGGAACACACGCACAAACGCACTACTAACCGCGGACGGCCGTCGGGTACGTCGAACCCGGAAATACCGGCTGCAATAATATTATACGACACGATAAACCGTTATTATAGGTTGGTATTTTATTATTATTATTTTTTTTTTATTATTAAAACTTTAATGTATATTGCACTGAGATTAGACTTCACTGTGTGCCGCGGGTTGTTCGCGGAGGGTGCAGTTGCACCGCAAACCATGAGGGATAACGGAGGGAAACGTATTACTAACGCATTTTCGGTTGTGAGAGATCCCGAATATCCGCAAGGGCGGTCGTAAAATTTCTAGGAGACGAAAAAAAAATCGTATCTAACGGCGAGCAGGTGTAGAAAAACATGTTATGAATTTATGAATAAAATACTCTTTCGATACTTTACTGGGGTACATTTGTATAGTTACGAGGGTATCATACCATCCCCATGAGCTTTTTTTATTTCATATCATATATCTTTCACATAATTTTCGTTTTAAATACAAGTCCAGTAATACTATGATATGTTTATACTAACATAATTTATAGAAATAATACAAAAAAACCGAATTCCCATTCCTGCTGTTTGGTTATTGATTAATTATAACCGAGATAATATTATTATTTCACAATATAGACGCTACTTTCAATACAAAATAAAGATAACATGTATAGGTACGCCGTAATGCATGTTTTATGTTTGTAAATAATATTACGCATCATAAGAACGTGCACAATACCTTTATAGATTACAATAAACTGCACTGTGCGGTCTCCGACCATGACAACTGAAATAGATATCCTTACGTGTTTTCGCGGTCGACGTTATTCTATATAGTTCAAATATGTACCTAGTTTTGTATTCAAGTACCTATACTTACTTAAGTGTTAAATAGGTACGTTGTACTCATCACACATGTCGGACATACGCGCTGTACTCGTATAGTTGTGTTGAGAGGTGCTTGAAATACTTATGCAAACAATTTTTTTTTGGTAATATTTGTGTACAAAAATATCACCGCCCTCAAAATAACCAAATTATGCCACTGCAGTTGGATGTATCAGCTTTAAAAATGAGACCTATAATGACTCATCTTCGGGAAATTATATACTAGTAATACTTTTTTGCAGTATAATCTATTCGCGTTAAGAATTACAATTGAATGACACGTACGGAAAATTACACTAGAACCTTTTTGCTTTTTCAGCTGCACGTTAATCCGCCATTCGGCAATAACCGGCACTTACATTGCACCAGAGCTTCGCGATCTTCGGTTGGTGATCGGCACTCAGGGTTGAATATACTACCACTGACATGGTACTGATGGTATCAGTCCCGGAACTATTCGTCGTAATCGGTGAGTTATTCGCATCGTTTGATATATTATTATAAGACATAAATCGTTACACAAATAATAAGCATTAAGCATCTATAGCAGTTATTGTAGTAGCAATGAACAGTGTAAGTATAGTTAATAGTCTTAGCGTTTTTAATTCTTTTTTTTTTTTTTTTTGGGACCGTTACCACTTAATTTATACTTATGTAATATTATGATATTATGCGCAAATCATATTATATTTTACCTACCTATATTATTATCAGTCAGCGTCAACGGACTGCTGCGTATATCGCGGACGTGTAAAATTGTAGGTATATATTTGCAATATTATATATCTACAGTCACATACGATAATATTGTTAATACTACTATTATATACTTAGGTACATGTTGTCGTAGGACATAGGTATTATACACGTAGAGTACTTAACAATTCAAAAAAAAAAAAAAAATGTTTACTTTCAATATCTGTGAAGTCCGTCAAAATGGAATTACCTACTTATTATTCATTTTTTCTTTTCGTTCTAATTAAATGTTGCACTAGTTAAACACTATTATTATAGTTGTAGTACCTATATGGTATCCAACTACTTATACAGGTATAATATCAATACTAACATTTTACATTTTTACGTTTAATTTATACTACAATAATATGACTGTCTATAATTTTATAAATTATAATATGCGCTCGGTGGGCTATTGCATCATAATATAGAGACGTAGTCCAGTAACGGTGGCACAAATAAGAAGGTTAAGATCAGCAGCAGCCCGCTTAATCAGTACACGAATGACAAACATAATAATATTATACTATTCGATGCCCGCATGTATTGCATTTGCCTAAGTGTATACTAAACGACAAATTTTTTATTCAACTCAATCCATTTTGTATTGTTACTTTATTAGTTTTATAATATTAACACGTACTGTAAATTTATCTTTTATCAAATTTTATAGATATGAATATTATCTATGTATCTTCGGATTTTCTAAGTATTTTAATTAGGTAACTCTTAAAATATTGTCGTCGTCAAGCAGGTAGCGGCGGCAACGACATATTTCAATCGATATAGCTGTGGCAATGGCAACGTCACTTTTTGCGATTATTTTCGGCGTAATATTTTTTTCTCGCGAATAATTATAGATTCGTCATTGTTCTCGATATCGTTTACCGCGTTGCGCAATTATTTTTATAAATAATATTAAATTATTATTACTCTTACATAGTTACCTATGACGACTATTATCGCATGATATATTATAATAACATAACATAATCATTGCAATAAAAATAATATCATTTGTTAAGAGAAGATGCCACACTTGCATGTGCAGTTGACTCTGTCTTACAAATGTACAACATAGTGAATTTGTGTAGTTCTATTTTGTGTATGTTAAGCATTAAATCATAAAATGAATTATTGAGCTATTAATTATTGCAGTATAGTTAAGAAAATTATATTTGTATTTTCTCATGATGTGGTTTTTACAATATTTTAATTTTTAAACTCATCATAAATTTTTATTTTTATAACTAGCTTAAAATTAATAAAAGTGTCTAAAAAATAAAGACAATATCTTTAGTTTAGCTTAGGTCATATCTTTAGGTTTGTTATTATAGGCCAATTCTCTCTAATATAACTAAATCTTTGCTTACTACACAAAGTTACAAAATTGGAATTGCTGAACACTAATTTTCCATATTGTACGATTGTAAGACGTACAACACATGTGATTGTGGGTGACGCGTCCACTTGGGCTTGCATAGGTAATAATCTGCAGTGAGGATATTAGTATAACTGGTACATGCACAATAAGTTGATTATATATACAACTAATTTCATTCATATAATATTTTAGTAATATTAGCACAAATCACACACACTGTTAATAATTGTTTTAAAAAATATATATTATTAGGCGCAATTTATAGTAGGTTTAGTAAGCAATTTAGTAGGCACTGCAGAAGTTACTCAAATATCAGAATATCATGTTAACAGACTATTATCATACTAGGTACAACTTGGTAATTCGAAATAGATACTTTGTGAAGTATAAATTTATTACTGTATCACTGTTATGATAGCATAAATAAATTTTGAACATTATTGAGGTGTAAATATTCGTTTTGTACCTGTATAGTAGTGACACAATTAGATATATTGAATTAACTTATATTAAACAAATTATAAAATTAATTTCAAATAAAATTCTTCACAGATGAATTTAAGTTATTTTCTATTTTAAATTAGTAATTTCGTTCCAAAAATGTTAACGACTGGTGTTACTGCAGACATTAGTTCACAGTGAACATTATTTTTTTGTTTTCAATTATTAATTAACAATTATTTACGAAACCAAATAATAGTGATATTGAAAACTAACAAGTGACATTGTGCATATTAGGAACATTTAAGTTTCCTGTATCAGTTTACGTATAAAAAATGTATTTATTTTAGACATGCCTAAAATAAAAATAATTAACGATATAATTAGTGTCAGCAGGTCAATAAAATCGGAATCGATAATAAAATGCCTGATGGTAAACATTATAGCTGCTAAACAACAATATAGCATTATAAATTCAAATGTGCGAATTAATAACAGTATAATAATTATAGTGTTTGTATATATCAAAAATGTAATTAATTTTATAATTACAATAAAACAACGTATATGTAGGTAGGTACGGTGAAAGACAATGATCAAAATTGTTTAAATGTATAAACCAAAAAATGATATGACATTACGATGTCAAATAATAATAAAATAATATGCCGTGTTAGAAACAGCGACAAAACGGTGACAATCAACGTGTATTATAATATAATATTAATCATTATTGTGACGAAAGTCACAACAGGAATATTGTTATATAGTATAATTGTATTAGGTGTACCGAGTACCTATTCTCTATAATATATTTAGTTATATGTCATACGGATAACACCTAATTTATTTTTTATAACTTTTTTTTATGACAGTTATAACTTTATAGTTATTTGAAACCTATACATAGATAGTTTCTATATGGATGCGCAATTTTCTATTCATTCACTTTTTGCTTTTGCGCTCAACCAAGGTTAGGTTAGACCTAACCTAACCTATCCTATCCGACCCTTACGGATTTTCATAAACAAGTAAGTTGTTTTCGCTGCTTTTGCAATAACCTTAGGTCTATTATGCCGCGTTGTTGGTAAATCGCAATCCATAACCGTGGACGTAATCGAATCATGACGTATTGGATAAAGTATTTTTAACAATGTTGTTTGCAGTTTTTTTTGTTTTTTTTTTTTTTTGTTTACAATTATTATAGTATTGTTAAACGTAACAGTCTGATACAAATTAATGTTTGCAAATATATAAAGTAAGCTTAATTTTGAGATTTTTGTTTTACATTTTTATTCGTAAGTTTTTTAGATTTCTAGCAAGTTTAAATCAAAGAATGCGTCATTTTTTTTTAAATATTTACTATTTAGGTGCCAAGGACTTTTATTCGTGTAGTAAAATAGGCAACAGCTCCTGTAAAACTGTAAAAATGCCATCACTAGAAATGATAATAATTAAAAATCTAATAAAGTTAATACTTTTAATTTTTTTTCTCAAAATTGTATAGGTTAATAAACCATCTGGACTGAAGTGACCGATGAATTTATATTTGGTACATCGTATAAGATATATTTGGTTTAAAGTTTAACAAAAAACATAATTATTGTCAATAATACAGTACCTACTTACTTAATATTATATTAATTTATACGAGACCCAAAGATATTTATATTTTTTTTCTGTCATGCTCAACACAACACGTCATAAATCATAATTATTATTATACAATTAATTGAGTATTCAAAAATTAATTATTGAAATTAAAAATCTGAAAAAGAGATCAAGCATCTTTGATTTTCCTGTTTACTTTTAAGCAAATAAAATAAAAAAAAATTTTAAATCGTTTTGGAAAAAGCAATTGTTTAAATAATGTAAAATTAGTAATTTTTAATGTATAATAACAATTTTTGTAAAATTTAAATTAAAATAATACTAGACTAGATTTATTTTCAAAAATCATTAAAAATATAATAATTGAGTAAAATTATTGACATTTTTTACTTTTCATATTTATCATTTATTCAACGCTAGAAACACTTTTTATTAAGTACCTAGTGACTTTTTAAGTAGTTGATCAACGTATTTTAATGTATCCTAATTTATCATTATCCATAATACGTATTAGTATGTAGTGTACTAGTGTCTGCGGTAAATTTACAGTTAAAAACAGCATTGCAGGTTTAATTTATTCATAACATATTGTTTGGTTAAAATTATTTATTATTCATATTGTTATCAGAACTATTATTACTTTGCAAATAATATTTCAGACATAATTAGTGTTTTTGAACTGTATGATATATGTTTGTATGTGACCAGTAATTAGTTAACTTATAAACAAAGTTGTATATTTATTCAAGTCTAAATGATAGGTATATACTTACTATATATATAACTTAAATCACGGTTACTAATTGTTAGGTATACTATATACATAGTTATAGAGTATAGAGTATAGTTGGAGTATTATAATACTCACATACAGAGTGTCAATAAATAGTAACTGATAATCTCTAATTAATGTTTAAATTTAAACGTATATGATCTTTACAAAACACCCTGTATAATAATTAGGTAATATACAACCACTCCTATATATTATAAATTTAATTAATTATAATGATATAATATGCGCGCCAAAACTTGTCGCCGCTGACGTCAACACTGCTGATTTTCATTTGTTGTTTCTGTTTTTTTGTTTTCGGGTTTTTATTTCCTGTTTCTCTTCGTCACACTGACCAATGACCGATGGTTGATGACGTAGTACCCTTCATTTATTTCATAAGTCAATGCGTACATCCTAATTTTAGTATACCGTAACGAAGTGCTCAACGTTTTACATCTACGATGTACCTACTAACTTACATTGGATACCTATTCTCGTTTAATAATTCAATGTTTTTTAAAAATTATTATTATTATTATTGACATAATATAAAATAATATTATCAATCTGCAAGGGTTTATCGCATCGCGGAAAAACAAATTTACTGTATCATTGCGTACAGAAGTGAGCCGACGAGGAATCAATAGGAATATTTATCATGGCGATTCTTATTGTGACGATCTTTCTACGTCAAAAGTAGTGATTATTTTTTAGCATCTTGATGGCAAGTCATTCTATAAGCTGCAGATAACTATTTTGAAAACATCAACAACTTAACTATTCCTTGTTTTTAAATTTCTCTTTATTTTTTTGTTAATATTGTTAACAACAACATTATTGCTTACAATCATTACAAAATAATAAATATTCATCGGCTAAATATTATTGATCTTTAAAGTAAAACATTTAAAAACCGAAATATTTGACGTAAATAAATTTTTTGACAATTTCAATTAATTATCTGTTTTTAGAATTAATATCCGATAAGTCAATTGGTATGGTATATGAACGCATATTTTTTTTTTTAAAAAAACGTACCTACCACGCGCGTTAGATAATAATGGCGCGTGTACCTATAATATGTGAATGTAAAATGCGGAAGCTTCACGCTTTATACTACGCCGATTATTTCTTTACAACACTGCTACTCTACACAGCTCATACGCACGTTTTCTACGCATTGCCTATATTGAATTTCTTAAGACGTCGTACCCCCATTTTGTGTTTTCTTCGGCCTTCTTATCAGTCTTATACATTTAAATAATAATATAAACCTATATTAATTTTATTTATTATAATCAATGATCACACATTATAGTAGGTACATTATACACTAACACATAACATATACCGAAAATCAAAATGTATACGTTCAGCAGTTACAATTTTGTGTTGTTAACTTAAATATCATAGTGAATCAACTTTTTAATAAACTGTTATCACACTTAAAGGTAATAATGTTATTGGTGTTCCTTCGTTGGTTATTATGATACCTATTTTAATTTTTAATTTTAACAATTAATATTTAAAAATGTTCAAAATTAATATATTATAAAAAAGTGGTGATGAGAAGGGGAAAACCCGCCCTCGCTACACAGAAATCACTATGAGTAAAAGCATCAAGTACGTTGATACAATACAAGATTATAAGGTGCAATATAAACGATAAAGGTATAGACTATAGGTCTATAGACGTTTGATTATTTTAACACGATTGTTATTCACGCGTGTACACTATAAAACACATTATAGATTTATAACATAATATAACAAATAAATCGGAGTTTCCTGCGACTGTATAACATGTTATATCGTATTTACTATATTTACATCCGTTAACTGGTCGTGAAGGACGTCGTTCTTCGGATACCGGGCCCAATGTCGACAGGAAATCACCACCACCACCGCTGCCGCCGAATCGACCGGCCGGCGACCTCGTCCAGGACAGTCTACATATTATCTATATTTACAGCCGCGACCGGCGATAGGTTTTTTTCTATCTAAAATGCTCGGGCTCGTTATAATATGTAGGTACTTCTGCGGTGTGAGTGCATCGTCTGTCGACGCATATTCTGCAACAGTGGCAAATCGCCAAATCCATATACCTACTGTTGCTGGGATCGTGACGGCTTTGATTGTAGGGTAGGAGTTAGTCCTCTACTAGTTTTTTTTTCTTTAATGACATTACGTAATTATACCACCTACAGACTATAGTAAGTCTGTGAGTTATTTTAGTACCGTTCGGACCGATGTACGAATTTCGTAAAGAACTCTTGTTGTTGCGATGGTATATTAATATACTATTATGTACAGAGACGAATGGAATAGAGACACGGACGGACGCAAACAAACATCGCATAACAAGGGCAATTTTTTAATTTTTTAGCATTTCCATTTCAAAAACAAAAAAAAAAATACTACACGTATGTATCGTTGTCCTATGACGACAATCCGCTCGTCGATGCTTGATCATTGTTAACTTACACACTAGTCAAATATTATAGTAACTTAATAATAATAACAATAATATGATAAGAAGGCATTTGAATTTTTTTTTTAAATTTAATCTCGATTGCCAGCTCATTATTGTATAATATCGACTATTATATTATAATATTTAATAGTGTTTATTATTCCGCTTGTGTTGTTAATTGTTATATTTGGGAAATCGTCTATCGTACATAATTCGCACGTCATATCGAAACATTCGAAATTGAACTATAACTATAGGTAGTTCATTAATTAACGTCAGTGGCGGCACACTTTGTTCTGCCGGCGGTGAAACAGGAAGTGGCGGAATTTTAACGTATAGGCAGTGTGCTAATATGAATAGAATAGCGCAACAATAGAATGCAGTCTGCAACTCGTGGCTAACGAGAAGATGCAACTGTGTCGTTGTGTAACATAATCGATTAGGTATATAAATAAACTATATAATAATCATCATTATATTATTCTGCATTAGTACTATAGGATTAAAGTAACAATAATATAAAGAGGATACCTATGTTTATATTTATGCGTTATACATAACGAGATTATTATATATATTATTATATTACTATAGGTACCTACTTATAGTCTACTTCAAATTCGGTTTATGACGAAACATAATTTAACAAAACAACTGTTATGAAATGATCTAGACGATTGCAAAAAATTATATTTTTAAATCTTGTAAACTATATAAAATATTATTATGTTGTACCTACACTTAAGTTTTTTGCTTGAATACAAATTGTTTTAAATCTAATTTAAAAGATTTATAATATAATATATTATATAATGAATGCAACTTAATATATCTAATTATATAATTATAATCCTATTCGCAATGTAGGATGGATTGAGATCAGAGATTGTAAATGCTGGTTTAGCGCTCCATAATCTATTCCTACGTAATATACCTATTATATTTATCAATGATTTAAAAAAATAATAATAATCAAAGATTATTCGCATGTGTGGTGTATGAACGTGTATTATACTATCTATTTAACTATTATATAATATAAATAGTATACGCGTTTAGTTATTTAGTGTTCGCGTATTTGTTATATTATATTACTTTATCTGCAAGTACCTATTATTTGTTTCATAAAATCTTATAAATTTCCGCTACATGCCACTTTAAAAAAAAAAATATTTTCTTATATAAAAGTCAAAGCACAATTCTTTAATTTTCATGATATACCTACTGTTTTTATTATAAAATTACTTTTTATAGGCTCCCGGAAATTTAGTTTTAACCGAAGTATAATTATCATACTAAAAGTCATTGTCTTGCGTCCTTTTAAAGTAAAACGGAGTGAACATAATGATTTATTAGAGCTTTGAGTATAGGTAATAAGGTTTTTTTTATTTTATTTCAACCACGTAAAATTGACAAAAATAATTAACTTTGAAATAATATTACAGTGGTGTGCGCGGTGATGTTTTAAATATTTGGTAAGCACTAAGCACTAAGCGCTAAAATAAAATATCAAGTTTAAACTTAAAAAAAAGTATTTTATCGATGAAAATTACAATAAGTTTAAAATTTGTTGTATAATAATTTATAAGTGTAAGTACCTATCTATTGATAATGAAATAATCCGATATGCAATTGCAAAATATTGGAATTGCGTTTTTAAAAATATTGATAATAGTGCTTGACACAGCGCTTTCAACCACCACACAGAAACTTGAATATGCCCGTCTATACCGCATCCGGTTGTTCTTGTAAGAACAATACGGACCGGGCAATATAAAATACGAGTACACCTGTAAAAAAATTGGCTTTACAAAAAAAAATTATTAATTTTATATTTTATATTAATTAAAAATTTTTCGAAGAAATCTGATAAATTGAATGCTTATTACTTAAATAAGATTTTACTTAAAGTTGTAATTTTAATACATAAGACGTATTGTCATTTAACACAATAAATGTTTAACTTTTTATTTTTGGCCGGGCATGCGCCGCTTACCTTGCTTGCCCTGACCGCACTCCACTGAATAAGATTGTAAGTATTATTAAAAATGAATCGTGTTTCTGAATAGGTATTATTCTAATGATAAAATATATTGTGACTTTAACCAATATAATATACCTTACTAGTTACTAGGATCTACAAAAATAACAATTTTGAATTCTACATTAGTCTCTCACAATATAGTTATCTTCGTTATCGTAATTTCTTGACAATATTATTAGGTACTTATAAGTTTATAATTTATTTATCTTGTGTACGGCGTAAGTGCATTCCTACTACTAGGTACACTAAGACTACAATCGACAGTCGACACCATTTGTTATACTATCATGTTAAGTTTATACATTTATCAAAAATGTATTATTCAATAGGCCAACCTAACCTACCTACATAGTTTTTTTTTTTACTATATTCTTTGTATTTTAGGGGATCGTTCATTTTCAAGTCGCCCGCGGCAATAATAATAATTGATTATTATTATCATTTTAAATAATTCCATTCAATAATGATAATAATAATAAATCCGCCGTTGTAGCGTTGTTATTATAATAATTACTGTGCATCTCAATATCTGTATAATTATGTATGGTATCAATTAATAGTTATGCCATTATCGTCTACGACGAAGACGAATAAACGCACAATGCACATACTGCGCCATGACATACGTCATACACAACACAAAAATGATAATTATTAATTACCATACTAATAATAATAACATCATACAATAATAATATATATTATATTTATGTATATACCAATTTCGCTCCTGACAGTTGTCTGTGGCTTTGATGTCGTCCGGTTACTGGTTAGGTTGAAATCACTGAAATATTTAATGAAAATATTTTACTGCACATATTATAATTTATTATGCGTACAAATGCCATTGCGTTATTGTATAATTTTAAAATTGTTTATTTTGACTTTAGTTTAATATGATAAAATCGTATTTTAAAAAAATCTGTAAAGGTACTTACTGCTTAAATCTAAGATTTTAAAGTTTTTCGACAACCTTTTGGAAGATTCTAAAGAATAAGTGTCATCTGCAAACCGCTTTCCTTGACTCACTTTGAAACAATAAACATGATTACTTATCTAAACTATTATAAATTAAAATAATTGAACGTCAGCAAGTCGTAAATTGCAAAGTTTATAACATTAATAAAATTTCAGGTCGTAAACAGCAGCGCCAACGACACGATGAAATACTATTTCAATACCTCCAAACGATCGTAGACTTCGTGGCCCGTAACCATACTTTTTTACGAGTCGAAAAAAGCCTAAGATCGATTTTTGTCAAAGATTTAGACCAATACTAAATAATATAATTTATAATTATAAAATACTATAACATACGTATTGATTCGATCGCGACATGTGTACGTGTCGTAAACGATTTGTTCAACTGTACCTACAAATCTCTATGATAATATAGTCTATTGGTACGACGAGCGCGTCGAAATTATTAATCGTAAATCATTCGAGATCATGAATGATCGCACAGTAATGACCAACGACCATCGCCGCTGAGTGTAGAATATAAAGTATGATGAGTCATCCGGAGTGTATTAATACGCATTATACATTGTAGTAGAGACGGATTTTGAAGCGATAGAAAACTAAAAATGCACTTACAACAAAATATTATAATACTGATCTACAAATATTCAAAAAATCATCAAAAATTAGTTATAAAAATATTTTTTACTAGGTTATTAAATTATTAAAAAAATATATTTTATAATAAAATAGATTTATATTTTCAAGCCTCCTATTTTTCTTTAATTAATTCGTTAAATTAAATGAAACATAACAAATCAAACCGATTGAGCCATATTCCTATCGGAACACATTATGTGTTATTAAAATAAATATTAAAAACCTTTCAAATGCTTTATTTATTTAAAACACATTTTGAAAACATGTTTCAAAATGTCGTTTAAAAGAAAAAAAATACCAAAAAAAAAAACCTAAAAAGCATTAAAATATAAAAATTTTTCTGGATTTGATTTTATGTAATATAAATCGAATTTATATCTGACATAACTTCGTTTTAGAGCAATAAAAAAAAGCTAATGACTTCAAAATCCATACTCTAGCTGTGTCTCTGTATCTGTACCTATAGATACGACGCGCGACGTTATATTCTTTTGTTTTATAAGTTTATAAGTTATAACAAATACCAAACATACATTGCAGTAAACTTTACCATTATTATTATAACAACAAACTTGCCACTTACAATTTACTACGGTCTAAGACAAAAACAATAGAAATAAATACCTAGTAACGATAACAAATTCTAGTGTGACGTGCGAATTTTTCTTTGTAAAAAAATTTAAAATTTTCATTTGTAACCGTACTGTTAAATGATAACACCTCAATGCAATATTATTTTTTACTTTATATATATATATATATACCATGTCGTAGTTCCCCATCGACAATCGCAACGACGATGCTGTGATTTGAATATGCGGCGTCGGGGGCGAGCGTGTGATCGGCACGTGATCGACTTGTTTGTCGCGGCTATACGGCTTCTGTTCTTCCGTGGTCCTAATAATAATATTTTAAAAGTCGTCTGCTGCGCCATTCTTTTTTGATTAGATTTTTTAGGTGTTCTCTCTGTTGCTCGACTACTAGCTTGTCTCCATCGGTATCATTATAATAATATTGTGTACAATCGCCATTGTCAAGGCCGCGACCGAACAAAAATGTGAAGCTCATAATAGTATGTATAAAACATAATAAAAACAATAGTTTTCGTTGTCGAAGTCGCATTATCATCGTTGACATAATACATAATAATATGGGATATTGTTATTATTTTTACTATTACAAGAAGTGCAGTACAGTACAGCATGTTACACACGGTTCAAGGGTTCATCGTCCTCTTTGCAGCCGTGAAAGCACGGTCACACGCACGCACGCTTATATTACACGCGTGCACAGGTGTTCCTATGCAAATGTCACGCGGTTTTCTATAGATAGTCGTCATAAATGTATGTGTTTGTACAGGGTCGGTCGTGTGTTAAAAAACATCAGTTTATATGATTTTGCTCAAATACTTTACAAATCTGTATTTTTGAATATTCGGCTCTCGGGTTTAGAAAAATCTGTGATTTTGACTTTGCACAGAACACGTATAATATAACAAATATTTCAAGTTTAGATTGGTGTTAAGGATTATAGAAGGATCATCTCAGAGTATAAATAGGAAATACATAAATATTGTTAATATTTATTTATTGACGATTGCACAGTGCAGATCACTCGTGCTGCGAAATTCCAAAACCGCTCTTTATATGCTATAAATCTTTCATTATTGGCACTTGTTCCGATTAAATTTAAAACACATATTGGTTTTTTTGGTATTTAGCATTTGCAGCGAACATCCTAATCGCCTGATCAATAAATATGATAGTATAGTCTGACAAGTGACAATATGTTTAATAATATGTAGACATGTAGTATGATGAATATATTTTCCATTAGAATGTGAGGATCGGTTTAATGGTTATCTGCAGTTATCACGTAGGTATAATTAATAGTTATTTATATAGTTACAACAATAAATCAGAAATATATCGACTTAATTTCAGTGATTTTCAATTTTAGCTGATTCCCGAATTAAGACGCCATATTATATTCTTTGCTAATAGTTATATTGCAGGAAAATTTAAAATCAGAATTATAAATTACCTATTCGATAAAAGTTTAAGAGTAATTATGACATATGATTATAACATTATGTATAACTATATGAAATATAATTTTATAAAAAAACTACTTGGTCAAATATTCTAACGGTTAAAAGCTAAAGCTTAAATCAGCGGTTCTTAACCTGTGGTCTGCTGCCCCCTGGGGGTCCACGATACTCGTGTCCGGGGTCCGCGGCAGCCTTAAAACGTCGTGACAAGATATAATTATAAATGTTTAATTACTATGTTTTGTTATGTCTACTTATGTAATTATAATATAAAATATTTGTTATCATTTTGGTTACGTGAACATGAGATGTGAAAAAGGTAAAAAAAAAAAAATTGGTAAGGGGGTCCGCGGAATCAAAAAATTTTTCATCGGGGGTCCGTGATCTACAAAAGGTTAAGAACCACTGGCTTAAATAGTTAAATGTATTGCTTGCAAATAAACCTGCATTAACCTATTATCATAGCATACCATACTATTCAAAAAACCAACAATCTTTTCTCTATAAGAAAAAAGATAATAAGCATAACAATATTTGTATTTATATCAAAGACGACTTTTTACGCAATTAAAAACACGTTACTTAACACGCGTTGTAAACCAGGAAAAAATTGTATTCTTTTATTTTAAACCTGAAAACCAGGAAAGATTAAAACCTTTTTTTAAATTTAAAATCTAAAAAAAAATTAACCTGCAGGTTTTGGATCCGAAACGAGAAATATTGAAACTAGTTTTGACTTTCTGCATTTACAATTATAATTAAATCAGCTACATACCTAGAGCGTTAAAAATATATCTAATAAACATAATAATATAATATATTATATACAATATAAGTACCTAACAATGATTTTATTTTCATAAGACTTAAAATATAAAACAAAAAATACATTGTATGTAAGTAAGTAAACAAAGTGGAAATCCATTAATGGTACATTTAAATTTAATTGTATAACACATATATATATAATATATAAAATATATTATACATACTAATCGTTAATGCGTTAAAATTAATTAGTATATCATATTATATATGTATAGATGTATATATTTTTTTGATTAAAATAATATCTACTGTATAACAGATTACTGGTTACTGGACCTTAAATGAGAAAACTCGTGTGGGGGTCCAGGGTTATCTACAATCCATGAAAAATTTAATTACCTTATATTATTTTTAATAATAACAATAATAAATAAAATAAATATCAATAATAAAAATACATCTATAAAAATGTTTGACATAGAGTAATTCAATAATGTTCAATATGTACATAGTATATAAAAATAGAAGAAAATACAATATTATATAGAAATGTATGTTACAGTAACGTTATAATCATATAATAGGTACAGCCAATGTGAGATGTTACGTATTTTTTAATATTAAAAATTGTACGAGTATGTTGATTAAATTGATGGGCATTATAATATTAAATAGGTAACTATAAACTAGTTTCCAACGAAATTTTAAACCGATTGGCAGTCGATTTTATCGGGCAATGCTTATGTGTATAAATACCTATTATTTAATGTTTGCTTCATATCTGGTATTCACTTCACGATTTAAATAGTATAACAAGTTGTGTTTTTCATAAATGCGTAGTAACCGTTTTAATACCTAGTTATACATTTTTGTAGTCGAGACATTCGACTTTTCAAACAGTTTTTTGGTCGGATATTTAGCAACTAGGCATCTTTTTTATTTGCGATATCGCCGATATAGATAATTATATTTCGGAAAGGTTGATATGAATATAATCAATAATATAGTGATTATACTATAGTATAATCAATTGACGCATGCATGAATACCGTACCTACCTATGAATATTATATAAACTATTTAATATGTAAAAACTAACTGATTAGGAAATTAGACATTTTTAAATTATATGTAAAGCTGTATAGGCAGTGATTTCATATATATGTATTATAAATATACGACTAATATGATTAAAATAATTTTTTACATTTATGTAATATCATATCTGCAGGTTATATGGATAATAGTAATAATACTCGTATCTATAACATTATTAAATTACTCAATTATTTTATGTACTTTTTTACTATAATATAATAACTCATCAATTGGTTTAAATAACAACCAATTTTTGTATTTTAGATTCTGAACGAAGTGATGAATGTATTGATTTTACAATGATGTGTGTTTTTTTTTTTTGTGTGTGTACAGCATAACTAATCGAAATAATGCTCCAATTTCAAACTTTAAGGGTGGTTTCCGTAAAAGTGAATATCCTTGGTGCATAATAGAGGTCAAAAGTTAACAATTTCAACAGTTTTCAAAAAAATCGAGAAAAACAAAAAAAAAAAATTACGGAAAAACAGGAATTTTTACGCAAAAGCAGTTTTCGACCAAATCGATTTTTTTATATGGTTGTAATTCAAAAACTAATCACTGTAAACACTTGAAATTTTCACCAAATGTTTATGTCAGTGTTAACTATATACAATTAAATTTTGACTTATTTTGAGTTATTTATAGACCATACAAATTTTCGATTTTTATGAGAATTTGTTTTTGAACTGTCGATAAAAAAATTTGGAATGGCCAAAAAAAACTTGAAAATTTAATACAAGGTTCCTTATGAGTTGTTCTTATTGTAGCTAAAAAAAAATTAAAAATCGTTAGTCCAAATTTTTTTTTTATAAGCGTTTATAATTCAAATTTTTACGAAATCTGTCGAAAACGCAAAAATTTGCAAGTAATTTTGAAGTTGAAAAATCATAAATTTTTTTGTGTGGTTATAACTAAGAATTAAAATATAACACTAAGTTGTCCATGAGTTTTCCTTCAAGTATCTATAAAGAGAACTCGAAGCATCATTATAAGTAGCTAAGAGTTGAAAATTTAATACAAGATTTTTCATAAGTTTAGCTTACAATAATTATAAAAAAACTTAAATTTTGATGTATTCAGGCCATTAAAACATAAACCACCTTTTTCACCAACCACTGAAAATTATATCCTAGGCTGAAAAATCATCTTATCGTTCAGAATCGTTTTTCGTATACAATGATAATATCATTGGATTCAAATTTAACCCACCTATAATATATAATAGCACCTAATGTACAGCAGAGTGATACCCACTTGCCCGCTTTTTTTTATATATATATATATATATATATTATATACTGTAATTACAATTAAATTAACTATTTATTTTTTTTTATAGGTATATATTATTTACTGTAATTACAATTAAATTAATTATCTATTTTTTTCCGTGTATAATTACCATGACAATGGTTAAATGTTTGTTACTCACCTATAAATTATAAGTCATTAATCTATTGGCACGCGAATATAATTATTTCCTTTATAATACGTCTTTACAATTTTGTCGTGATTGGTATTTCTATTAATTATTAATAATATTATTTATTTATTTTGTAATAACATATTAAACGAAGCGTAGATGAATTTGTGAGTACCCAAATGTAATTTTTAATAATAATTATATTAATACTTTATACTATATTATATTATATTAAGTCTACTGATAATAGTAATGACGAATAACTATAACGAGTAAAAGTGATTTGCTGATTCATAATATTATCATTTTGGTGGGTGGTAATTACAAGTAAGTAGGTACTTTGAATAAGAACCATTAATATTTCTTATACATTCGCGATTTATAATATTCATGGAAAATTATCACGATCACGTGATGCGTGTTCAACTTGATAATTTGTACAAAGTATTATATTAGGTATTATTTTTATATTTATGTTTTAAAATGTATTTAATAATTATTATATTTTTATGCTGTTCGTAATTTTATTGCTATTCCGTTTTTAAAAGGCTATCTTAGTTATTTCATTTAAACATTTTACTATTACATTAAAACCTATGTCTAATATGTCTTATATTATTGATACAAATATACAATGATATTTATCTTAAAAAATTGCAAAAACATTATATTTGTATTGTTACTTTTTTAATGATTTATTTTAGTAAAACAAGACTTAGTTGATATGATGGATTTTGATTTTAAAATTAATTATCAAGTTTATTTCGTTGTAATCAAGGTGAACGCAAAGTTGTAATACAACAATTAAGATACATTAACACCTACTATATATATTTAGATATTCATTGATATTTCAGTAAAAAAAAACAAATATCCACCTTGATAAAACGATACTTAACTTGTTATTTAATGTAAATTTATTCAATATAATAAAAATCCATACATGCATTTTATAATAATATAATATTATACTTACGACTATAACATTGTCCAATAATAATTAATGTTTGAATGTATCTACTTTAATTATATGGTTAGTTTAAAGTAAAAACTTTGTATTTCTAAACCTGATATATGGAAGATTAAATTGTATCTAATCAGTAATCAATAATTAGGTACATAATAATATAATAATATAATACATTTATTATTAATTTATAGATTAACATAATACATTAAAGGTTTACAGTCATAGGCAACACATTGATAGATATTATTTACGTTGCATTCGCATTAAATCAAATTGAGAAAAATTATTGTAACCCTGCCTAAAATATTATACTTGTACATAACTATAAGGTTTTATAGATATAATAAGTTTCAATAAAAATTTAGATTAGTAAATTGTTATTCAATTCATTAATGACCGTGTAATTTGATAAACTAATAATAGTATATCACATTATATCAAACGAAACGGTTTAAACTTTTATTTTACTTCTAAGCAAAAATTTGATTTTGACCTATATGTTTTCAAAGCCTTATTATGTTGTCCTTCGTGGTTATCGTTCTTACTGCCATTTATTATTAGATACCTACATTTAGTGTTTATAATCAATGATACTATACACTTACATATCGAGTTATTAAGCGGTTATGATGTATTGATGTATAGTCAATTATATTTCGTATTTTACGATTATATGAAAAGTAAATATATGACGGTTATCAGCGAATAATGTATGCACGTCGAATCCGAAAAAATTACATATTTAATCGTTGCAAATACCTATAAATCTGACGATAGAATAAGAATAACAGTAAACTTTTAATTGATGCGTTTTAGTAGTTTTACAATACATATAAACACGGATTGATTCGGTTTTATCATTAAATATCTACAACCTAATACCACCTATAATAATGTAGCCTTTAATTTCAATGTTTTATGCATTTTGACAATATTTCTACTCAGTAATTTATTACAATATTTAGTATCAGTGTTTTAATTGTCATTATTTTTTATTCAATTACCTAATAATAATACAGTAGCATAGTATAATATAATATATTTTAAAACTTTATAAACTTGACGGTATAATTAAAATATACTGTTATAGTGTTATAGTGTTATTGGTAATGAAACCTAATAACGTTTTTAAGCATTTGTTATACAGATTTGTAAAAAACTAAATTTAGAAAAATTATTATATTTCATATTTATTATATATTATACTTACGGTTACGAATATATTTTGTGCACATCATCTAAAAAATTACATTTTAACGTGTTGGACATTATCGTTATATATTTTAACGTGGATATTTCTAAATTTAAAGCTCTGCGGAGATTTTTTAATCAACCAAATAGAACTCTAAAGTATTGTAAGGTTTTTCAGTTTTTTGAAACAATTGCACGTATTTGACCATAACGAATTCTATGATATCGAACCAAAGACCTTATGTATATCCCCTTACTTATACAACGACCTACCATATTATGTTGTTCTGTTGTATAAATATTTTATTGTTAGTTTAAATTGCTACCGTCGGAATTCAATATATAGCTAGTAAATTCAATTCGAAACGGACATGGCTTACAAAACGGAAATTTGCTGAAAACGGACTTTATTTTCAGTCCCATGAGATTTAATGCCATCAGAATTCTAATCCATTGTTTTAGAATAAACGTTTACAATTCGACATTTGGTTAAAATTACATTACCATATACTATGTTAATATAAGTATGTTATCGAATAGAATTGACCTTTTTTTTTTATAAATTGTTATTGGTGATTATTTAAGTTTGAGGATTACTATATTATATTAATATAATTTATTACTTATAATAGTTAATTTTTTTAATGGCATTAGTTTATAGACTTTATTTGTGTTTATAAGTATATGATTTGACGTACAATTTGGAGTTAATTTACAGCGTAACTATAATTTTATACTTATAATAACGATTAAGTCGATTAACGGTTATGTATATTAATACATTTATACCACAAATCGTACGATTATTATGTGTGTGTATACTGTTATGTAAACTTATGTAATTATTTCACAAAAAATTCGACTTTTTTACTGAAATACGAAGTAGATTAAATAATTTGTATTTTGTACACGAGTTGAGTTGTACTGTTTTTCTTGTAGCAGGTAGGTACGTAAAACATAATTATAGTAAAATGTTTGTGCTTATAATAAATCACAAATGGACATACGGTAATTTTCTCGGGTTTAAAACGAGCCTGGAATACTAAATAGTTCATTGAAATAAAATTATTATGTAAGAACGTTATTTATTGACTAAGTATGTGTTTAAAAAATATAATATACATTACTGAGACCAATCGGTTAATCGTTATCACGATTTGAATGACAATCAACCTATTTCTTTGTAATATAATATGTTATACGATACAATGATTATTTGCTTAATTAGCGACTATAAAGTTTGCAAAATTTTTCGCAAAATTATGTAGAACTAGGTATACTTTGAATGGGTTTGATTTTAATTTTGTAAACGTATTTGAATTTGAAGGTTCTTCACTGCATTGTGTAAACACATTATGTGAATTATTTTCAAAAATACAATCGTGTGTTTTTATAACGTTGCAAATAAATTTATGAGCTTTATATTTCCAATTTAACTCTGTAAAAAGCATATAAAAATGTAAAGTGTGTTCGAAATTAAAATGGAAACATTCAAGTGTACGCAATTTTGTCAGACTTTTTTGCTTTTATCGAATTGAGTGAGCAAAATATTGTTATAAAAATTGTGTATTATTAAATATCTATAATGTCGTTGCAATGACTATTCTGAATGCGTGTGTGCAACAAATACCGCACATTATTGTATTAAAGTCGTTACCTCGAAACTGCTCAGGTGGTCGGCACTTGATTACGACTCATACTCTAATATTTATTTTACAATTTATTAAGACTTGAAAAATTGACCACATTCGCAAAACTCGATACATTGATTTTAGATTTATTATAGTATACTATTTCATTATACAATTATTGAGTGACGGTGCCCAATAGTGGTGTTATTTACTCAATTCGATAGCAGTATTATCGAACCCCGCTCGTTTTATTAATTATAATAACAGCTTTTCCGTTTTTTCTCGCAGGCGTAGCAGCGTTGGTGACTTTGACACAATCCGCCGCAGTCGTCGGAAACGATAAACAACAGTTATTGGTAAACACGGAACAGTTGTCCGAAGTCGAGTACGGACGCTGCGATGATGGTCGCGTGATCAACTGCCGTACTCTGCCTCTGTTTAACTACACTGACCTGTCACCGCCGTCTGTTGGAACCGACGCCGCCGGTGATATACAACAAGATGTCAATTGCCCGTTAGTATAATAACCGACAGTAAATTATTATAAATTATTATCATTAGGTAAAATTAGCTCAGTAATGTGTAGTGGAACGTCGATTATTCGCACCTATTGGGCCCGATGGGGGGAAGGAGGAATTATTAATGATTAAAAAAGGTGGATACCACTCTGTTATACATTAATAAGTGTCGAGTGGGTCACTATAACTATGGGTGTTAAATACGTGTTAAAATTCAATGATATTATATCGTTAATGTATAATAATAATATGGTTAACATTATTTATTAAGGAGTATATATAGGCAATTTAATGTACACATTTTTATCTAAAATGATAACTGGCGTTTTAGATTATTACATAGAACTTTATAAGAGTGTATAAGGGACTACTCTCTACGCCTACCGTATCCGCTTGCCACACTAAGGTATTACCAGATTAGCCGAAATTTGGACAAAATGTTAAATCTATTAGACTTATATATTGAGATGTACCTACATGTCGAACCACATTACAATTGCGATAAAATACGCATAATTAATACTAACGTAAAAAACTTTTAAAATTGATTCGACTTAAAAATTATAAGACGGACCTCTATATTCTGATCATATCATATAGTTTAAATTATATAAAAATACGGAAATTTTGAAAAAAAATTACAAAAATAAGGGCATCCGGTAAAGTTTAAAACATAAAATATATATATATACTATTTAAGTTTTTTCTTTATGGTTTATCTGTAGAATTTATTCTAAGGTGTACATAGTAATATCATATGTATTTTTATCGTAAAATAGAAATAAAAAGGAATCTACTATAACAGCACGACGGGTGTCGGCGCATAATAACAATAAATAACATTATAATATGTTCTAGCTGGGTGATTTCCCACGTGAAAATCTTGTTTGTATATAATTCGTTATCACGCTACAACCAATAACGAAAGTGTCACGATCTTATAATAATTACTTTGAAAATTTTTTTTCAAAAAGGGGATTCGATTTTATGAATTGTGTTTTTTTTTTTACAAAAACTCATATGTCTTGTCCTTTGTACCAAAACACTAATTATAAGATAACAAATTGAAAACAAATTGATTTATTTTCTTTTAAATTTGATTTTAAAATGAAAAAGTTGAAAAAATTTAAAAGAGTGGTGAGATTAAATTCCTGCTTTTAGTGAAAATTATTATTGAACCGTCGTACACTTTGCATAATTATACAAAGAAAATAAAGTATTAATTTTTATTCCACTTATATATAGCATGTTAAGGCTGTTGAAAGCTGGTCGATTTTTTGTCATATTTTCATGCATTTAGACCAATAAGCGAAAGATAAATTTACCCAGTAACAAAAGTCCGATTTTAATTTTGAAAGCATATTTGAATTCCTTATTCTATTTTCTAGGTTTTGTAGGAAATAGATTTTAATTTTTTTTTTTTTTAGGTAACACTAAATTAATGTGAATTTTGAAAAAAAATGTATATAAATATAAATAATTTGTTGCTATAGTAATTAAACAACACAAAAAATCGAAAATCCATTTCCTACAAAACCTAGAAAAGAGAAAAAAGAATTTAAATATGTTTTCAAAATTAAAATTGGACTTCTGTTACTGGGTAAATTTTTCTTTCGCTTATTGGTCTAAATTCACGAAAAATGACCAAAAATTGACCCGCTTTCAACAGCCTTAAACAAAATCTATTTTACCTAGAGTACCTAAACTAAATCGGTGAAGCGATATATATATATATATATACATATATATTTAGAGTGAAATAAAAAATTAATTGATAAAAATTCGAAATTTAAAAGCTTTTGAATGCATTTTTGATTTTAAATCCACAATACAGACAGTAAAAGGCGTGTACAGGTCTTTACCCCCTCCCCCTGTGATTCGTGGAATTTTACCGCTAATAATAATAATTACTTATGTACCTACTACCTAGTTATATATTTGTAACTAAGAATAGCAGTTCATAGTATTATTACTTATATTAGTAATAGTTAATCATCTAACTATAATTTTGGTACGACTTTTCGACCAATACAGGTACAAAAACTTGGAACGACATTTACGTTGCGTGGACGTGTTCACTCGACGATGCTTGACGCCCGAACAACGAGGCGCCTTTTATTCACTGTACACCGTTCCGACGTTGGACATGCAAGAGTTGTGCACCGAGGGCGGGCCCTACAGGGAAGGTCAGTGTCTATTCTATCTATATCACATTATTATTTTTTCGTGTAACGTTTCATCACCACGTACATTTCATCATCCTCAGAATACTTGAAACACGCAGCTTGCCTGCGTACGGTGCACAGCGAGTACGTGCAATGCGGACGTCGACACCAGTCCGAGTTGGCCGCCCTTATGCTGGACCAGGCACAGCAAATAGCAGGCGACGGGACTTTGCCTTCGACCGCGTCGCCATTCGCTGGCCCCGAACAGATAACCCAGAACCTGGGCCGGCTGTGTGGGTGAGTGTAATGTTTTGTCATATACGTCGTATATTGTAACCGGTGAACGATCGCGACGAATCCGGATAGCAGGGGCCTGCAGCGACTTTCGTTACCGTCGAGTATAATTTAGTGGGATTAAACGTATATAATATACGTAGAGAACCGTACATATAGGAAAGCATTTGTAAATAATTAATAGTAAAAAATAAACAATTAATGTAAACGATAAAAGCTATATGTATAATTAAAAGTGTTCATGATAAATTTAAATTTAATTAATTGATGGGTATTCGTATTTACCTACCTATTTACCTCTGCGATTCTGTTCTAGATAATTTAACAAACGAATTTCATAAAATAAAATATGCCCAGAACGTTATATGGTTTATATTATACATACTATATACTATCGGTTTTCACAGTTTCACAGCAGATATCTGACAGTTATTGACATTGTTTCAAACGATTACTCTCATATAAAACCGTATACCTAGTCATAATTTGTATTCTAAAGTCTGCAATATACCCAATAAATAATAGTCTAAGCATACAAAATGCCCCAATACTTAAGATTAAATTTATATACTCAGCACATATTTTTAGTTATTTCGGTGTAATCATTAATATAATGTAATTACTTACTACCTATACAATTTAATTGAACCCTTTGGATTTGCAGTATACATAAACATACATTTACACGAATATTTTTAACGAAGATTTGTTTTTTTTTTTATTGTTAACACATGCATCAAGCATGTCAAACTCAAAGTATTATTCGGGCTAAAACATCTGTACAATAAATTATGTAGGCTGCATAAAAATAAAATATCAACGAATATAAATTCAATATAATATAATATTATATTGTTTTTATTTTTTTTTTTATTTAGGCCGCATAAATATAAGTAGTGGGCTACGTGTTCAGCAGACTGCTTGTATACATCATTGTCTAACGATGAAGTTATTCATACTTACTAGGTAACCATTTGCTAATATAAATTTGTTATATTTACCAACAGATCATTCAGAGGACATTTGCAGTGCGTGCACGGTATTGTTCGGGCTACTTGTGGACAACAAACCGAAGAGTTCGCCAGTCAGTTTCTAAGTCAAATGGCATCTTCACTTTTGGTGAGTATTTATTACATTATATTAATTACTTATTAAATAAAATAATATGTACAAGCAGTTAATTGAAAACATCTGTTTGTGCGTATAATTATTAAGTCAAAATGCCAAAATGGTACTTTAACGATAAATGTGCAATGTGTACAATGCACTTTCAATAAAATAGAGGTTTTTTTAGAACTCACTTTTGGAACTGTAAAAATGTTTTAATTTTCTACTTTGGGGTTTTAATATTAAACAGTTACCAGTACTATTTAAAATAGTTTAATAATAACGAAAATTCTAAGTATGACAATGTTAGTATATTATAATGTTATAATTTAATAAGAACTTTTACGTGTACTACGAATTTCATTGTACGCAAAAAAATATGTAGATTATTCATTTTAAGATATTATCTATTTATAACCTATTTACATTGCCTCACTAGGTAAGGCGATACTAACTCAAAAGTTAATAACATTAATACAATTTTTGGTATAAATCTATTATATTATAATAATTAAATAATTAAATATTAATAAGTTAATAAATGTAATGTTTTCGGAAAAAAATAAATAAACTCACCACAATGTAAAATAAATTATTTCAGTAAATTTAGTAAAAAACTCGATACTATTAAATATATTTAGCGTCTAGTGATATATAGGCTAACAGACCAGTGTCTTCGCTCAAAATAGTTTATCGCTTACAATCACAAAGGTTTTGTCAGTATAAATACTAAATTCAAACTAAATAAATCAAATAAATCCATCACAGGTATGGTAGGTACTTAGCTACTTTTTTAATGTGATTTTTCCATGTTTTTCATTTTCGTAAATTTACGTAAACTATTCGTTGAGATAGAGATGGATCGGAGCAATATATATAAAATAGCATAACATTACCGTAACACATCATTGTATTATTTAAGTGTAAAACAATATTTATAATTAGTAGTATATTATCAATAGTTACTTGCAATATATTGTAAATGATAGATTTTAGTTTTTATTTTTATGAATATATCACTTCATATACTTAATATAATTCCTTGAAAATTGATCACACTGCAAATATAACGCTATGTTATTATTATATTTTATTTACCTTTGTTATTGAAAATCATGCTATAGAAATAAACAATTATTTATTTATACATATATATATACAGTGCTGAACTTGTGGTGTACACACAAAACGCGTTCTTTGATATACGGATTGCGTTTAATGTAATATAATATGTATTATGTAGTTTGAAGCTTCTAAAATCCAACAATACAGAATAGAATTTCATAATACCCAATTTTGAATTTAGTAGACACTTAACAACGTTGTTCTCTCTGTTAATTACAGTTGTCGATTGCATGTATTATTTAACACTATATATTCATTATTTTGTATAGGTAATACAGCTTTGATTACACCTGCTGCATATAAATCGACTGAGAATAGAATTATAACAGTAGTAGGTAAACACTTTTAGTATACGGAATATTAATGCCGTAATAATGGGTATTGTATACGGCACATCATCTGTACTCTGAGCATTGTATACAAATTTGAAATATAATATTAATTAAATTCTACTATACAGGTAATTTTCAAAGGCTCGTAGCAGTTACCATGCTGCTTATAATACACAATATCATTGTGTTTCAAACGTATTTATTCTTTGAAATTATAGACAATTTAACCGTCGCACAAACGTCTGTTGCAGTCCACAGCACACAATCGCCTGTATACCCTTTAGTCTTATAAGGACGTATACCCTTCTATAGTTAGTTATAGAACTATAATGTTTACGACGTGTTGAAGGAGGATGTACATTGTCGTTTGAATATTCATGAGAATATTTCGGAGTTAACGCGCGCCTTTGAAATCACGTATACTGGTGTTGAATAACAATAATAACATAATTTAATTGTGCACCTTTGCAGAACATCTGTGACAAATACGCAAACGGCGTGAACGGAGGGGTGTCCCGGTCACCGTCCTCCAGCGCCGCCGCCCGGACGACCGGCACCGCGACCACGGGGTTGGTCGCTTTACAGACAACGGTCGTTATGGCATTTTCGTTCCGACGGTGGTGATGGATTCTGGCAGCCATCGCACATCCACTATATAGGGGAGGACGATGTTCGTTTTATGAACGAAAACATTGAACGCCATCGGTTTCGCCATTATATATTTTACTGACCGCCGCACAGCTCCTCGCCGTGGTTGTTTATATACCTACCACGATTATTCTTGCCTACTCTATAGACGATAATTATACGTAGATAATTATTGTTATTATTATTATTACTATTAAGCTATTTTCACTATATTATTATTATGTTTATTATATTATGTATTAATTTATTATCGTTACTATAATATTATAATGCTTTAATGTTATACTGTGTATAACATGAACTGTATAATATCGTGATGTGTATTATTTCGGGAGTGTTGATAATTATTTAATATTATCATTAGGCATATTATTATAATTTGTTTTGTTTGTTTGTATACGCGCGATATTGTATCGCGGCAGTCTCATTAAAACAATCTAGTGAATAAAATAAAAATGTTATTTTGCTTGATCAATATTGCTGTAATGTATTGTTATATTATGTCAATCCACGACCAACCTCGCACACGCGGGGTTACTATTTTTATGTTTTCCAGGATTTGCATATTATAAAAACTTCAATATTACAAGTGGCTGCTGGAGCGTAACATGTTTTAAGGAGTAATATTCAGGCAACTCATATGGCATGTAGCCGTGTGAATGCGTCAGTAGTAATATATGATTTCAATACGCCGGGGAGAAATTAAAGTATAATATTCTTTATGACGTGCGCATATAGGTACTTATTAAAAAACTAGTAGAAAGGATGATAAATAATAATACTTTCTAAAGTTCGATTGTGATTTCGAAAAAATGATTACCTTTATATTACGTTTTAAAACTCAGTCATTAAAAAACTCGTAAGTCCAAAACAAATACTAATTTATAATGTGAATGTATCACGGGATTCTAAGTTAATATGGTAATTTTTTAGGTTCTTTATGTAATTGAAATTTGAAAATCTAATCCTAAATAGCCTATAGATAATATATCGTTAAAGAACGTTAATGTATACATGAAAAATTAAAATGTATTATGCGTTCAGCCCATTGTACAAAGTTTATTACAAACCATCATCGCGACGTTTAAACACTTTTAATTACAATCTCCGAGTAAAATTACAATGTGAAGTCAATATAAGACATTCGTGGTATACTGGTATTTCGTACATTGTTTTGTAAAAAAAAAAAAAACAAATTTAATCTCGATATGGAATGTATTGATACCTACACCATTCACCATTATGATTTTTAACACATCACAAATAAAACCACAAAACTGTCTTTATTTTTAACATATAACATAGCTGTTATTATTTTCGAATGCATTCACCCTATATTACATAATATTATTACCTATATACCTATAAACTATAATAATATGATATAATATTATAGTACAAAATCTTAATAATAACGGCTAATTTTGTATAAATTATATTATGTAGGTATTAATAAAAGCTGTTTTTACATTTTTGATTTTTCAATATAAATTTCTGTATAATATGTATTTATACGATGTACACTTTTAGGTCATATTATAGCTTAAGAGAACGCAAAATCCGCATCATGTATCGTCTCCGTCTTACAAGTGCGTAAAATAACAAATTTACGCTCGGCAGATAGATCACATTTAGCTCGCGTTAGTTTAAAAATTATATAGTGAATCGACTTTTTATGAAACTTAAAAGTACCTAACAACATTATCTGTGTTCGTATGTTATAGTGTCTTACGATTGTTCAATTGTTTAGCAAGTTGTGCGTATATAATACAGCGCAAATAAAAAATGCTCATTACTCACTTAAAAACTGAATTAACGTAAAAAAATAACATATACAAACACAGATAATGTTCTTACCATGAAGTTTCATAATAGGTTTATTCGCTCTAATTTCTAAACTAACGAAGCTACTCGTGATCTGCTGAGCGTACATTTGAAATGTAACGTACTTGTAAGACGGACATAACACATATGGGTATAGATTACGTATTCCATCTCATTGGAATCAAATTAATACTCGTTCTATGTGAACGATTATAATAATATACAGTGCTAGTGTGCTATAAAACTATAGTTTTAATTTTTCAATTCACCATGGAGTCATAATAATATGGCTATGGCGTCCTCGTGTACGGCGATCAAACAGGTATGTTTAATTTATTTAAATGAGTAATAGTTAATATAAAATATAATAGTACTATACCTATCTATAGATAGGTATTTTTTTGGCAAATACCTTATAGTTTTTCAATAATTTATTAGCACTTAGCAGACCTTCCATGAGTATTTATCTTCCTAATTTAATTAGTTAATTCAAACTTAAACATATAAATTATAACAGATATGAGATACTTATGCAAGATCCATCTAAGCGTTTTTAAAATTTATTTTTATAGCCTTTTAATGTTTTATAATGTGTTTATTAAAAATTGTAATATCATATACTTACCTATTCATTATATTAAAATATATTACATTTTTATAAAAATGTCAATATAATGAACATTTTTTTGCGAAGATTATTGGTATATATCAGGGGTGACCAAATTGTGGTTCGCGAGCCGCATGCGTGGATCTCGTCATAGTCAGATGTGGCTCGCGCCTTATTTATAAAATCAAAATGTACTTAGGTACTATTGTTATACATTTTAATTTATTAATAAGCGTTTATTAAAATTTATCAAATTATATAAAATTTGTTTATAAACATGTTGGCTTTTGTCATGTCCATGTGGCTCGCAAACACGTTTTTGTTGGCCACCCTTGGTACCTATATAAAACATAAAAAGGTATACCTAATTATAGTATAATATAATGTCACAACTCATAACTTATACATAACATTTAAATAAGTACATTTTCAACAATGAAGCATTATTTATTTCAACAAATCTGCATAGCTATTGCTATAGTCTATAGGTATAGTAAATTTATTTTAGATTTAAAATTATTGTAATGTGAAATTTATAAATTTTTAAGACTTGAACTTGAAATTTATAGTTAGGTTAGGGTTGCCATACGTCCCGGTTTTGACGGGACACTACCGGTTTTTAACCAAGTGTCTCAACAAAGTGTTTCGGGACAGCGATTTGTCCCGGTTTCAACATTTTACTCGATAAAATACCGATTTTCAATTCTGAAGAAAACATTATTTTCCTACACATTACAAAATGAAAGATTATACGCGCGATAATCATAAGTATTTTATTATTAAACTTTGTTTGGTCTAATTTGATAACATTAGCCC